>JAACNH010000175.1:0-40781 GCA_019447015.1 Hymenochirus boettgeri | reverse complement strand
TATATTTATACATATGGGTGGGAGCTGCCATATTGTTTCCCTTAGACAGTACAGTATGAGGGTATAGCTTATTGTATGTACAGAACATTCCTTCTCTGTATATTTATACATATGGGTGGGAGCTGCCATATTGATTTCCTTAGACAGTATAGTATGAGGATATAACTTATTGTGTACAGAACATTCCTCTGTATATTTGTACATATGTAATGACCCATATAAGAGGTGGTGTGTGTGGTTTGTGTGTCTGTGATGTTAAATCCATTTTGTGTAATTGCAGGTTCTGATATAAACACGTCCCCCCTGTGGAATTTGGCACAAGTCAAAATGGAGCCGCAGGAGAGCGAGGAAGGAGCTGTCCTGGGGAATGACGTGTTTGAAGAGCCCATGTCGGGAATTAGCGATTCTGCTATACCGGGAAGTCCAAATGGGTCGGAAGGTAGTTACGTGTCCCATTCACCCGATAGTCTTATGAGCTCCTCCCCCGTCTTTAACCAACGCCCCAAAAAGAAGATGAAGAAAATGTGACAGTCCTGGTTATCACGGTCACTAAGAGGCTTCAAACTGCTACCGGGATCTGCGTATTGGAGGAGGAAATTGAAAGGAACCAATCAGAGCAGGATCTACTGAGCTCCTCCCCCGTCTTTAACCAACGCCCCAAAAAGAAGATGAAGAAAATGTGACAGTCCTGGTTATCACGGTCACTAAGAGACTTCAAACTGCTACCGGGATCTGCGTATTGGAGGAGGAAATTGAAAGGAACCAATCAGAGCAGGATCTACTGTGACTTCCCAGGGATTGGTTTAACCCTTTAGCTCACTACCTTATTAACACGTTACGCACCGGGCATCGCCATCTAGTGGAGGGACAATGAATTCTCCTTAGTGGTGGTTTTCATGCATTGTAATAAGGTAATGAGATGGATCAGCTGCAAATACCGTAACTAGCACCCACAATGATGTGTCGCACAGCCATCACCAGCCTATTTACTAGTATCAGTATGCAGTCAGGATGTAGTATCAGTATGCAGTCAGGATGTAGTATCGGTATGCAGTCAGGATGTAGTATCGGTATGCAGTCAGGATGTAGTATCGGTATGTGTTTCACTCTTCTCTCTCCTTCTGACATCACATGTTGTTTTCTCCTCCATAACATTGTTAAGATCCCCCTTTCCCCTGTATGGTTACCCACCTTCTTAGGTTATAATCCCTTCAGAACAGGGACCTCCCTCCTGATACAGAAAGGCAAGACCCCCCTTATAATATCTATATATCCTTAATATACATATTGTGTATTTCTGGCCAATTCATTGGATTTGTATTATTGTTACTGAATAACTTATTAGCGTTGGGTACCCAAGTGACATTTTATAAATAACCATGTCCGCACCGATCTAGAACGTGAAATCCCTTTCCAATCCCAGCCTGATCCCAATATTATAAATTATAAAGTGAGAAATAAAATCCAGACACCGATGTTTAGATTCATTTTTTTATTTATTTCATTCTTAGAACACATACAGGGAGATTCAATAAAAGTTCTTATTGATAAAAATGGTGCTAATTGCCCCAACCAATCAGATGTTGGCTTTCAAATGTTACATTTATAACGATAAGAACTTTTATTGAATCTCCCTGAAAGTTGGTCCAGAGGAAGGCGAAAAACCCCTTCGGAAGCAAGGGACAGAAGGGGGAAAAATTCCTTCCTGACTCCATGTGGCAGTCGGACTAATCCCTGGACCAACTTGGGCCTTTATAACAAGTCTACATTAACCCTTAATAACTATGGGGAGACAATCGTTTAGTGTGTGGGTGTTCGGTCGGCAAAATGGCTGTTCGGTCTGGTCTTGTTGATGATCTGCCCGGTCAGATCCCCAACGAGTCCCAACCAAACGGGCACATCAGCCAACCGAGCGCTCACACACTAAAGGATTGGTGGCCAAAACTGATGTTTGTTACACATTATGTAATGGCTGTTCGATTGGGTCTTGTTGATGATCTGCCCGGTCAGATCCCCAACGAGCCCCAACAGAAGGGCACATCAGTTGAC
This sequence comes from Hymenochirus boettgeri, assembly GCA_019447015.1. Classification (NCBI taxonomy): domain Eukaryota; kingdom Metazoa; phylum Chordata; class Amphibia; order Anura; family Pipidae; genus Hymenochirus; species Hymenochirus boettgeri. The sequence goes on along the minus strand of JAACNH010000175.1, from coordinate 38,732 downwards.
CGAGTGCTCACGCACTAAACGATCATTGGCCATGTTATACACTGTACGTCGCAGGTAGGTCCCACAATCGCACGTGTGAACAAACCTTTACAGATAGTTATTAAGGGTTAATTAAGACGACCCATTATTGGTTTGACAATTTACAATAACGTCCAAATTCCCATCAGGCTCTGCGCCGAAGATGATTCAAACTGATTGAAACTCAGGACTTCATTGCTGCAAGTCATCAGTGCGAACCACTGAGCCCCCGTGCTGTACCATGCTGTATCCATATTACAGGGCAGGGCTAAGAGGGAAGAGACAATAAAGAGGGTTAGGAAGTAATAATAGAATATCAGTAATAATAATAATATTACAGACTGGGGTCCGTGTCATGTTAATCATTTATATTATTAGCAGAGGGAAGAGTAGGTGTACATCCCATTGGGAACTTACCGTACGAGACTCTGTAGATACGTGTGCATTTTATGGCTCTCCGTTGGTCTTCCTAAAGACAGACATAGAATGAGAATATTTATTAGAAGGATAAAATCTACTGAACGTTTATAAGATTTATCAGAGTGAATGGGAGCTGCCAAATGACTTTCTCTCAGACACGACTGGTACCAGACTGAACTAATACTAACCTAGGAACCTTGCTTTGGTGTCCTTGGCCATAGGTCGAAGACTTTTTAGTCCGGGTCTGCTGGGCTGCTGAGTGAACTTGGCCAAAGGTGGACGCACTGTCAATGATCCCGGAGAGACTCTGCTGGGCTGCTCGGGGACCTTGGCCAAAGGTGGAAGCACTATCAATGGTTCCAGGGAGTCTCTGCTGGTCTGCTCGGTGACCTTGGCCAAAGGTGGACTTACTTTCACTGGACCCTGGGAGATTCTTCTGTTCTGCAGGGAGAGTTTTCTCTGTAACAGGAATTGTGGGTATTAAATACTGACTTGTCTCTAGTTCCCCTTCCCTTATATCCAACCCAATGGATCTTTACTTACCCTTATCTCCATGGTCTGCGCCTTAGTGTCCAGGTCCCTAAAGGAACAGAGAGACTTGCGTCATGTTTATGGCTAATAAGTAATAATAAGGGACAGAAGAGGCGATACCCAGTGGGAGACAGTAGTGGGGGTGGGGAAAGGACTGATACGGGGAACTGACTGATACAGATTACTTACTGTGGAGCTGCCATGTTGATTGCCTCATGGCATACACCCTGCCCACTGTATAGAGAATAGAAAGTGATTATTATCACACAATAAAGACGTCACATTCACTTACATAACCACCCAAGGAATCCTTCCTTTCTACAGTGACCATCACTAATGTTCAATACCACCCAGTCTATTCCATGTTACATCACTCATAGTGCTAAGGGCTCAAGGGATTTAGATTTCTGGTTTCTATTGGAATCTTCCCCTTCCCAGAGTTCCCTGTAATATGACGTGGTCGGTGGGAACACGTACTTTGTAGTCTCAGCAGAGACACCTGGGCCTTGACGGTCTCCAGTAGCTCCGGTCATTTCACGCTGACGGTCACTTTCATTTTTCCGAAGGTCGGTGATTTCCTTCTTCAATTCATCGATGCAGTTCGACTAAAGGGAGAAAACCAGTAACAACCATTACAGAGTCAGTGTGTACTGGGAAGGTAACCGCAGGCTGATACTCACAGATAAACCCAGTCCGCCCCGACTTATAAATGAATGTAATGCGCACAGTGCAGAACTATAGCCAATGGCAGGAAGATTCCATTGAAAGATGTCAATCATCACCTATATAACTGGCCACACCTCCCAACTTTCCCCCTGTGGTTTATAGTAAAGTATAAGGGCCAGTAGACTTGTATTGTGTGTCCCCAGCCTTAGTGTACACCATATTCTACCCAATTCTATGTATACACAGTTACAGTTTATTTCATTATCCTGCCATCTCATAGTAAAGTGGGGTCCCAGCATTAGAAAGGGGGGTTACCTTTTCTTGAAGTTCCGAAGCCATCTTATCTATTATAGCCTGGAACGCCGTCTCCTGGGAAGATTGTTTCTTCCTAACATCTTCCAGGTTAGCGTTGAGGACATTTAGAGTGGCCTCTAGTTGGAGACGTCTCTCCTTCTCCTCTGAGGCCTCATTGTGGGATTTCTGTGGAGCCAATAGAACACATTAATAGCAGTGAAGGGCTAGTGAGGTTAGGGTTAGAATTTCTATTTTCTATCTATTACAGACCTCCTTCTGGTTGGAGAGGTTGGCCAGGTCCTTTCGAAGATTCTGGATTTCTTGGCGATAATCTTCTTCGTTGACTTTCTTCTCTGAAAATTGAATAATACAGATGATTGTGAATAAACATTCACCATATCATGGACACTAATCCAAACTACCAGCCACATTTCTACCGTCCATATTCACATATAATGGACATATTCATTAAGGGGCAGTATTGCAATATACCGTGCCGTTATCACCATTACAGAATTCTCTCACTGCCACATGGTGATTTAGAACAGCGCCATAATAGAATGACACAGCCGTAAAATCCAGAAGAGACAGCGGAATTGTATTCAGCTAATATGGCCAATAACCATTAAATTATTGTTTCTAGCCTTTACATCCCCTTTAATGCAAAATGTAAAAAAGACAGCAAAGGTGACCGGTGATATCACACAATCCACATGGAATCAATCAGTTCCCATTCATATACTTACTGATCTCTGAATTTTTATTGTTCGATTCCTCCTCCAATCTCTCCATTCGCCTTGCCAGCTCTTCCATCTTCTCTGCTTGCTGGGCCAGCTTGTGCATGAGGCTCTGAGCCTCCCTTCTCTTGTCCTCAGCACTCATCTCCCCTTCCGATACCTGGAAAATCAATGTTAAGAAGTGAGGAAGGTGCCGTGTCTACGTGTCGCTTGGTTTCTGTGCAGGTGGAGCCGCCTAGAATATTAATTATCTTCACTTCCACTGGATTCCTAAGGTAAGAATTAGCCAGATAATATCAATGGGACAAACAAGGACCCAGGGCACCAAAGTCTTTATTGATTTAAAATGAACCATAAAGACGTTTTGCTCTTTATATCCCACTGATTGTACTGCAAGGTGAGGACCCAGCCAGGGGCGTAACTACCAGGGGAGCAGACACTGCGTCCGCAGGGGCCCCATCTTCTTACTTTCCCTATGACAGTTACAGCCTCCCCCCAGGAAACTGCCGTATATGAAGCAGGAAAGGGCCCCATCATAGTTTTGCTGGAAGGACCCAGAGACTGCTAGTTACGCCCCTGGACCCAGCCATATAGGGTGGTACTTATAAATGGAAATGACCAGTATATTGTATATGTAAAGGATTAAATGAAACACCCCGTGTACCATGATAATATATTGTTAATAGGAACCTTTCCTCTAATAACACGGCTTCCCTATAGATAAACATTTTACTCCTCCTCAGTCACAACTAAATAACCAGAGTCGGGTCCACCCACCTGTCAATTGGGGACACTTACATTTGGATGAAGGGCGCCATGAAAGGTCGCCCATGTCATCGTATCGGAAGCGTCTGGGATGGCGTTGACTTTTCTAGACATCGTCTCCTAAATGGAATAAAGGATTTTTATGTAAGTTTCTTACAATGGGATCTTGGGATAATTCAGGTAACATAACTGGGATCCAATAATGGTCTCACCAATGACTCGGAGATGTTGGGGAGGATCTTGCTCTGAGCCTCCATAGTCTGAAGTCTCCGCTCGATGTTGTCCATGTCCATCTAAGGGAGAAGGAGAAAATGGGACATGAAATTGACATTATGAGCTGCAGTAAAATGTGTAAATATGGACAACTTACTGGTTTCTATGGCAATATGGGAGACAACGGAAGGTAAATGGAGAGACCACCAATCTACTAGAATTAGAAGGGAAAAGACCTTCATAGACTTCAGTCATTTGCTACCAGAAATTTACCTTCTTTTCTTCTTTTTTTGCTTTCAAATTCTCTTGCATCTGTTTAATGGAGTCATCCATGGCGTTGACTTTGGTCATAAGATCCTGATGGTTCCCCATGACCTGGAAAAGGAAGGACGAGCGTGAGAATCTTTATTTCTTACCATTAGATGTGCATCCGGGACGAGGAGGAGACTAGAAAACAAGGGGGTTCTGGGTACATTTTATCCCCTTACCATAGCGACACCATCTTTATGGGACTCGAACTCCTTTCTCAGACACAGAAAGTTCCACATGTCCAGCACAGGCTTCTGTCCCTGCTGGCTGTGCTGGAGCAGAGTTTGGGTGGTGGCCGTCTGTGTCTGGATATTCCCTGGATCTACTGTAAATTGTTTCTCTCCCAGATCCAGGTTATCCAGAATCCCACGGACTAGAACACACAAAGCGTCAACGTCCACGGCAGTGGGATTCCCGACCGCTCGGGCATAGACCTGATTGTACGTCGTAGACATTTCTTACTATAAGGGAAAGCAAAGCAAACAGATTAAACACAATATTTATACAATAGGAAATAAACAACAAAATGGCGTGCAATGTGGGATAGCGGTTACCATGGAAACGGGAAGATAGGTTGGAGTGTGAGGGTGTGCAATAGTGTTTAACTGTCTGTGAGGTTTTTGTTAGGGGTGTGTGATTGGTATTCCAGACCATAATTTAAGTATGGGTGCTATGGAACGGAAGGTAGGTTGGAGTGTGAGGGTGTGTCAGTAGGTGTGTACCTGTCTGTGTGGTGTTAGGGGTATGTATTTGCATTCCAGACCATAATTTAAGTACGGTTGCCATGGAAACGGAAGGTAGGTTGGAGTGTGAGGGTGTGTCAGTAGGTGTGTACCTGTCTGTGTGGCGTTAGGGGTGTGTATTTACATTCCAGACCATAATTTAAGTATGGTTGCCATGGAAACTATGGTTGCCATGGAAACAGAAGGTAGGTTGGAGTGTTAGGGTGTGTCAGTAGGTGTGTACCTGTCTGTGTGGTGTTAGGAGTATGTATTTGCATTCCAGACCATAATTTAAGTATGGTTGCCATGGATATTAACGCTTCACTGTACGTAATAGAGCGCGTCTGACATATTAACCATTCACTGTACATTATAGAGAGCGTCTGACATATTAACCCTTCACTGTACACAATAGAGCGCGTCTGACATATTAACCCTTCACTGTACATAATAGAGCGCTGAGGGTATAGCTTATTGTATGTACAGAACATTCCTTCTCTGTGTATTTATATTTATACATATGGGTGGGAGCTGCCATATTATTTCCCTTAGACAGTACAGTATGAGGGTATAGCTTATTGTGTGTACAGAACAATGTTGCTGATCTAAGGGGAGAGTTTTATCCACTAGATGGCAGTATCACACTGCTCACATTGTATGTACAGAATATAAGTATCTTTCGTGGGTATTTTCAAATGAATATTAGATTTACCACAATTTGTTTCTATGGAAACAACGGAAAGTAACAGAGAAAAACGCTTATTATTTTATTATTCAACATAGAAAATACCAATGTTTCAGTATAAGGTGAGTATTAAAGGGAATCTCTCCTCCAGTGAATGGTTACAGGTAATAAACTCTACTTGTACCATCCGTTTACATCTTCATGACCAATGTGGATGATTATTTTCTCCCTGGTGTAACATATTGATACATTGTAACCCTGACCTGGTGTGTGTGTGTCTGGCGTGGGATCTAAGATATGGGGATCGGTGGGCCGTGTGCCCACACGCGTGACCAAGTAGAGGGAGCCAATACCACCCAACATCCATCTGGAACAAGCGTCAGCAATGCCGGTGGCAGAAGCTTGTTGGACCATTGCCCCAGCACCTTGCCTATAATCCAGTGGGATTTGTTGGGTATCACCAATACTTACCCCTTAGCGTCTAGCAAGCAATGTAAACATTTGTAGGTTGTTTAGGATAATCCTTCATTTCCATCAATTAACCTATATATCATCTTTAGGGGTCATTCTCACAATAGGTCTGAGAGATCATAGGGTTAATTAGGACTGTATGAAAGCATTGTGGGTAATGAAGTCCTCTGGCAAGGTAACCCCTCCTTCCCTTCTTCCCCCTTGAACGAAGTGATAAAAAATAAATCCCATCTAGAAATGGCAATTTAGATAATAAATACATAATACTGTATAATACCAACAGAGGGCGCTGTTTCTGTTGGTATAACTCAGACCTAAGCAAATAAAGTCCCAGGGGCCACATTCAGGCCGTTGGCTGTCCCAGACTTGCCCCTTACTAGACCTGTGCCCATAAAAGTCTTACTGAGATAAAAACTAATTTGTAATTGATTCGCTCAGGCTGTATAAATGATTTATTTTTATTGGTCGCACTAGCGCGCATTTCCCGCGATTTCCGATGCGCATGCAATTGGACACACCTTTCCATTTTGGAAACTGATACAATCCCCATTTTTTTTCAGCAATCGCATTCTATAATGGAAAATAGCCAAATCGCACGTGCAAAGATGCTCACAACGCACCAGATTCGCATGCACGCTTCTGGTACATTGCTGTGGCGCCTCAGCCTTACCTTACTTGATAAAGGATAAAAAATTGCGCCTTTTCATTGTAAGGGGTTTGATACGGTCTGAAGTCTTATCTACAGTCCATATTCTCTGTATAACGGGGCTTATTTCTAATAGCGTGGTGCTAATAAATACTGTCATACGGATACCATACTTTCCTAAGAGATGTAAGTCTAACCTTAAATTCTGTCTGATCCAGTTACCTCTCTTTCTGTTTTCTGGTTTAGCAGCTGTCAGTCATGGATGTAACAAATGACATCACAGCCAATGACTGAATGTCATTGCATGTGAGAGCTGTCTCCTCTGAGCATGTGCAAGCTTGTAAAAGAGCTTGGAGAACTCGAGAGGCGAAGGGAAGGGGGAAATGAACATGTTGCCCCAGATTGTTTATTGTATGGCCCGTTAATGTATTTATACACAGTCATCATATCCCCACGCAAGCGCCTTTTCTCCAGCGTACATAATTGTAACTTAGCACTTTAGTCCATAATGATGAAGCCCCATTAACAACTACTCTCTCTGCATCCTATTCATTAACCAATTTTCTATCCATGTACAAATGTGACTCCCCAGACCAACAGACCTCAGTTTATACATTAGTCGCCTATGGGGGAATGTATCAAAAGCCTTTGCAAAATCCAAGTAAACTACATCTACTGCTATGTCAGAGTCTAAATTTCTACATCTACTGCTATGTCAGAGTCTAAATTTCTACATCTGCTATGTCAGAGTCTATATTTCTACATCTACTGCTATGTCAGAGTCTAGATGTCTACATTACTGCTATGTCAGAGTCTATATTTCTACATCTGCTATGTCAGAGTCTAATTCTACTACTTTGCTATGTCCAGAGTCTAATTTGCTACATTACCTGCTATGTCAGGTCTATATTTACATCTGCTAGTCCATATTTCTACATCTACTGCTATGTCAGAGTCTATATTTCTAACATCTACTGGCTATGGCAGAGTCTAAATTTCTACATTCTGCTATGTCAGAGTCTAAATTTCTACATCTACTGCTATGTCAGAGTCTATATTTCTACTCTGCTATGTCAGTCTATATTTCTACATACTGCTATGTCAGAGTCGATTATTTCTACATCTACTGCTTGTCAGAGTCTAAATTTCTACATACGATATGTCAGAGTCTAAATTTCTACATCTACTGCTATGTCGAGTCTAAATTTCTACATCTACTATGTGCTATCTACAGCTAGCTATGTAGTCTAATTTCTACATCTACTGCTATGTCAGAGTCTATATTTCTACATCTGCTGCTATGTCAGTCTATATTTCTACATCTACTGCTATGTCAGAGTCTATATTTCTACATCTATTGCTATGTCAGAGTCTAAATTTCTACATCACTGCTATGTCAGAGTCTAAATTTCTACATCTGCTATGTCAGAGTCTAAATTTCTACATCTGCTATGTCAGAGTCTAAATTTCTACATCTACTGCTATGTCAGAGTCTAAATTTCTACATCTGCTATGTCAGAGTCTGAATTTCTACTTCCTTCCTCATAAAAGCCAAGCAAGTTAGTTTGACAAGATCTATTCCTCCTAAATCCATGCTGGTTACTACTTATAATGTCAGTCCAGACCAAGGGTTGAACATGTCTGTACATGTGTATGATTGTGTCTGCCAGGGGCAGCTCATGCATGACTAACGGGCCCTTTTTTGACAATTGTGTGTGTGTGGCCCCCGTCAAGGTGGTTTCCATGTAGTGTAATGTGAATATAAAATGGATTATGTTTCTAGATCTAGATTGAGCTTTTCCATATGGTCCTTAGTCCTCCTTCCATTCCTACCTCCAAATTACCCAACGTACGTCTCTGTGAGTCCAAATACAACTTCCAGGGGAATTGGGGGGGCAAGGTGGGGTACAAGGGGCTACTGTGAAGGGGGACGTGTCCTGCTATTGACACACACCCTATGGGGATGCGCACTAGGGGGAGGGCACTCCACCCCACCAGGGGCACTGATTAGTGCCGTTTAGGACTTTTGGGGCAGCTTAAAACGGGGACCCCCCTCCCCTCCCCCATTACCCTTGTGGCAATGAAAAGGGCCTTTGTTGGGGGTCCTGCAGCCTAAAACCAGGACCTCCATTGGCTCTTAGAAAAAGAGCCTTTCTGATAAGGGGGTCCCACAGCTCGAAACTGGGACCACCCCATGTCCTAAAAAGGACCTTATCAGGCATCTTCTTTTCTCCGATGTTGCAGACGCCGGTTGATGTAACTGCGACTATGACACAACTATGCTGATGACATCAACGTCATCAATGACATCATCAATAAAGTTTTCTTCATTCTGCCATCACTCCGATGACTTCTGAGCTCCCCGAGGGTTTGCCCATCTTTATATAGGAATTCTGAAGGACCAAATCCAATTGTGATTGCTTGCAATCATATGGTCACACATTAACCAATCTTATTTTAATTAGTTACTGCGGTTAAACCCCAAAAGGCACTTATCAGTAAAGATGGCCGAACTGCGGGACCCCCTTGTCAGTGCTCCTGGTGGGGTCCCTGTAGAGGCAGGGACAGCCTAGGGGGTGTGGCACTAGTGGGAAACCTCTCCCCCCAGTAGCCCCTCGCGCCCTGACAGTTCAGACCCATAAGGCGGGACACTTCCCCCCTACTGGCGTTGACCACACATGACACCCCCTTCCCAGCAGCTGATGCACATGTAGGTATCTGGTTACTGTGCAGGGGTGGGGGTGGGATTTTTGCCTTTATTCGTAAGGACATTTAAACCTGTGTCTCCATTCACGGTGATGTTCATTCCCAGACCACGTCATGGTGCAGGGGCCAATCAGTACAATGTGTCCCTATTCACTCGGATTCCTGGAATTCTGTGGAGGGTCAATTCTATTTCTCTGTTAGACGCTGGAGTCAAGGCCACTGGGCTGTAGAGAGAGAAGCACCATGTGGACTCAATCCCATCGCTCTCTGTCCCGTATCTCGGACACACAAGGAAATCTCCAGGATTGCAGCAATGTAAAGAAATAAAGCAGCGATAGAATGATCACACGGAATGTGATAAATAATAATTAAGAAGCTCTAGGGAGGTAGAATACAAACTGGGGATCATCCTTATTTACACCAGACCTTTAGGGCCCTATTTAAAACCATGTGGTATGGCTCTGTGGCCATACCGCCCCTTTAATGATCGTTGATGCTGGCTCAGATAGCAGCTGCAAATCAATCACGGTGGTGCTAGATTTCTGAACGCCCATACGGAACACATTCCGCATTGGACAAAATAACGTTCGTAAATGTACGATTGCGTCCGTGCGTTTCCATTTATGGGCGCGATACTTTGGCGATCACTCGCGGTGTCGCAGTTTTGCGGTACCATGGGTTTTTGTAGAGAGAGTTAACAGGGAAGTAATACAATATAGGAAACAGTGTTGGCTAGTCTTCTATTTAAACTCACAATTTGGCCTTTACTTTTCCTTTACCATTAGCCACAATATAGTAGATTTCACCTTTAATCCTCCATATATATTGAAATATCACATGATGATCACTGGATGGAAAGGACATATAAGGGTCCTATAAAGAAATGAATGGGCAACTATAGCCCCTCCCCCCAAAAACAACCCCCCCCCAAACATTTCACCGCTGTCTTCAGTGTGCCCCTATCCGGGCAAACCAGGACAATCCCATGTAACCTGATGTAATTTAACATTTCCCTAATTACCAAACCTCCTAGCCTATTCTACAAAGGCTAAGTTACGTTTTGGGAGAACAATGAAACGGACGTTCACACCAATCAATGGAACCGGGACGCCAGGTAAGTTGAAATCGTCTTTTATTTAACAAACATGTAAAAAACATTGGGAACAATCCAGGACCAATTAGGCTGGGGCCACACTGCAACGCACAGGAATCGCGAGCGTTATCGCACGCGATTGTGTGCACTTTCTTGTGCGTTCGCGTTTTCGCGTTATGGAATCGCTGCGTTAATGCACGGGCATCGGAAATTGCGGGAATTTTCCCGCGATTTCCATTTTAGTGAAAATCGCGGGCGCAAACGCGTGGAAAATGCGCTAGTGTCGCCTAGCCCTTACCTTTAGGTAATCCAGAAGAAATGTCCGTTCCTTCTGGATACGTTGTATGCACCCGAGCCATCATCCAAGTTCGGTGAGTGTGTTTGCACTATTTATTTTAACAAGTGTTTGACTGTGAGTGATTTGTGTAGTTCGGCTCACACACTGCATCTGTTTTAACTTCACTTGAGGTCTATTAACTTAATTCACTATAGCGCTTTAGAATTCGGGTGGCCCACACAGTCTCCCAATGAGGTTTACAGCATGGCGGGTTTGCGGTCCGGTAAGTAATAAGAATTTATAGCACTGTCCTTCTAATGACACATGTTTATTTCTCAATCCTTTCTGATTGGCAAGTTGTGATCAGGGTCTTTATATAAACCCCCCGGTACAGTCAGACCTGAAACTGATAATCCCGAGTTAATTCTATTCTATGAATAAATGAAAGAAGAAATGGTTACATGAGAGGCATCAGCTTTGGTGTGTCTGAGAAATGAATTCACGTAAGGAGACGATTTACTGACAGATTCTATTGTACCGCACGATCCATACAGCCGCCTTTCTGTTATCTAATGTGTCACGTTAAAACGGAGATTTCTAGGTGGAGGCGCCATAAATCCCCTGCTTGTGATAATGCGTTTTTTGTTTATGTGTTTCCGCTGAGTTTTATTAGATGTAGGACTAGGGACTTCATTTTCCAGAACGGGTACATGAAAGTTTTTTTTAAACGGAATAAAAAACAAAAAAACAAAAACATTCAGAAGTTTTAATTATCCAAGGAAAGGTATTAATCCTTTAATGTCAGGATCTAATTCAATCGCCACAATGAAAAAGAACTAAACAAGATACTTGCAGAGCGATGCACAGAGAGTCACAGAACCCGCAGTATCGGTTAGCGCCACTTTAACTCTTTGCTTGCAGTAGCTGTTTGGGTAATGGGAAACCAGGCAGTTGCTGCAAGTGATGTTAGATACATTTAGCAGTTAACCACTAAGTCTGGCAATGGTTAAACACCGCTTTGCACCAAGACGCTGTCTATCAGATTTTTCTGCTGTTAACCCTTTCCTTTCTACACACCTTTCCATATCAAAGCTATTTTATAACCAGACGTATTGCAGACAGACTATGGGGCATATTGACAAATTAGCTTTTTCGCAATTTAACAGGCAAATAAAAAGCAGTCAATCCTCTGCCACTTATAATATTGTTATAATATATCCTTTCCATTTAATAATAGAATATTACATTGTATTATATTATTATGATACATAAGTGTGATATTTTATAATGGGAGCTACAGTGGTATATTTCCTTATAAAAATCACTCAGCTATGTCACTAAGTGACTCATTTCTTATATTTCTTATATCCCACTGCCCCGCCCATTCCAGTGTTCATGCCTGGACAATGACTCAGCATTTTTTGCAGTGTTTAACTTCACTAACAGAACCTGCTGGAGCTGCTTCCTGTCACTTCATAACCAATGTCTCTCTCCTCCTCCACAAAGACTTGTTTAACCCCATAGATGCTGGGCTGGGATGTTCCTTTCTACTGGGTTTAAGTTACAGAAGGTAGCTTGGGGGATTTAAGGTGGAAATAGGAACAAGGCTGGAATTTAAAATGTGAATGGGGTGAAGGAATCCAATACTTATGTATTATAAGAAATAATGTGCCGCTTCACATTATAATATAAGGATATTACACTACCTCGGAGTTCCCTGCCCTGTATAAATGTACTCGGCCTATAGCCTCGTGCTTCTATATGGTCAGGGAACTCCTCGGTGGCGTAATATCCTTATATTACACTGTAAGGGGCGCATTATCCCTTATATAATAGTCCCAGTGCCACCAATATACTGGACTATTAAAAGGATAAGTAAACCGTAAAATCAAGTGATGGTCACTTGGGAGCTGCAGCTTTACAAATACTATTGGAATATTCCCCCCCCCCCCACATGCCCTTCCAGAGCCTAGCTTTGATTAATCAAAAGGTTTATCTGTTTATCTATCATCTATCTAGATGAATGATTATTTCCGCCACTCCGAGATTTGCAGATACTTCCTGATTGGTCAGCTTCATTTGGTAAACCCGCGTGCAACGTGAGATCATATCGCCGCGCGCACACGATATGACATCATATCTCTACCAGAACTCAGCTAGAATGCCACTGTTGCTCTGTGGCTTGGGGGCAAATTCACACTTGTTAGAGATCACAGAGGATCCCATGTTCAATCTGATGGAAATGAATACGACTGTTCCACCTACTGCCCCAAAATACTTATAAATACTGCCCAATGTTCTCTACGTAGAGTACGGACTTTTAATCAGCATTACAATAGGAATCTAGGAAATGAAAGAATTGGAAGGGCGCTAGGATTCATCTTTGTACCCACATGCTTTGCTGCCACGTCTCGTTGATTTTCCTGTTTTTGAGACTGAAACTTAGGCAGAGTGAGACATTTGTCTCAGGTGACACCCCTGCACTGAAGAAAAAAGGCGACAGACAGGCAGTGGTGAGGAAAAAAATTGTTTCCCTTGACCAGTCAAGAAAAAAAAAGGAATTTTCCTTAGTAACAGATATGACGTTGTTAAAATCATTTTATATGGTTAGGTTAGCTTTAGTTAGTTTGTTAGGGAAAGGTGAGACTAGTTGGGCTAGTTAGGGCCCTGCTGAAAAAGTCACCACTTTAACACAGCGGCTTCGCTGGAAATAATCAAGGGCGGCATTCAAAAGTTTGGCTCAGGCAACGTGCCAGGGCCAAGGGGACTGCGACCGTATAAACGTATTTATCATGTTTCCTTTCTAACGATGTCGTGCCTCACAGTCCGTTATCGTTATATACCTGCCATACATTTATATCTGAAGCATGAATAAACGCATGCCAAAACACATGGTTTAGATTTTAAAGGGTAACACCAGCCTGAAAAATGTAACATTTTTAGAAGCATTACCCCCGAAGCCCCTGTATTGAAACCTTACCGTTCTCCGACGCTCCCATAAGATCTTACACACAGTCTATCCCTCACCACGTCTCTTCGTCTTCCTGGCAAGGGTGATGCCAAGACCAATGGCTGACAGCCAATACCAAATGAGCCGTTGCAACCAGCCCACAACAGGAGGATAAGGTGGGACTTCCAGCGAGGGGTAAGTACCTACAACTCAGTGTGGGAGTATTTCTTTATTTTAGGCTGGCGTTGCCCTTTAATGTACATTCATTTGTATCTATTTGTATTTATGTATCGTTTTAGATAATAAACATTGTTATCCTTTGATCCTAGTACATTTGTATATTCATTGATACTGTCTGAATACTAGCGCTGGACGGAGTTTATATAGTGGTTACAATATATATAATATTAGTAATGTAAAGCTCACAGGCCAAATTGTTTTAAAATGTTCCAAAAAATAATATTGACTTTGTCTAGTTTGGTTATTACGGACGCCATTAGCGCCATCAGAAAGGAACATTCCGGTTATTTTAGCTGCGTTGTGACATGGAAACACTGCCCAGGATGGCAGGCGGAGAACCAATTTCAAGTGCATTAAGAGGGTGAAATTGGTCTCAGAATTGGAAGGATTATTTTAATCTGCATCAAAAGACCAGATTTCCTCTCATTGAAATATCACGGTTCCAAATGTCAGGCCGGCAATTTGTTTTGTCTCTTATTATTCTTAGGACAGTTTTCTGGGTGTTTTTATTAGTTTGGCAACTGCAAATGACCAGGGATCTTGTAATAAACTAATAGAAAAGTAATCCTGATAGAAAAGATCTATGTTTATTAACTGACTTTATCTGAGACATAAACAGGGTTATGCAATAAAAGTTCTTATCGTTAAAAATGGTGCTACTTTTGCCCCAACCAATCAGATGTTAGCTTTCATATGTTAAATAAGATCTGATTGGTTGGGGCAAAATTAGCACCATTTTAAATAATAAGAACTTTTATTGAATCTCCCTGTATGTTTATTAACTGACTTTATCTGAGACATATACAGGGTTATTCAATAAAAGTTCTTATTGTTTAAAATGGTGCTAATTTTGCCCCAACCAATTAGATCTTATTTAACATTTGAAAGCTAACATCTGATTGGTTGGGTCAAAATTAGCACCATTTTTAACGATAAGAACTTTTATTGAATCTCCCTGTAAGTATATACCAGTCCCAAATGGCATAATCGCTTCTCTTTTTAGATTCTATCACACAAACGGCAGGGAATGGAATAGTATAGTTAAATATAATATAGTATACGTTATAGTATAGTATTGTATATAGTATAGTACAGTACAGTATAGTACAGTACAGTACAGTATATTATAGTATAGTACAGTATAGTATAGAACCATATAGTATAGTACAGTATAGTATAGTATAGTATAGTATAGTATAGTATAGTACAGTATAGTATAGTACAGTATAATATAGGATAGTATAGTATAGTATAGTATAGTACAGTATAGAACAGTATAGTATAGTACAGTATAGTATAGTACAGAATAGTATAGTACAGTATAGTATAGTATAGGATAGGATAGTAATAGTACAGTACAGTATAGTATAGTACAGTACAGTATAGTATAGTATAGCATAGTATAGTATAGTATTGTATAGTATTTGAGGTTGAATAAAGACATATGTCCATCCAGTCCAACCCATCTAGCAATATCCTCATTTCCTACCTAACTTTTGATCCAGAGGAAGGCAAAAAAACCCAAAACTTCAACAAATTTATGAATAGGAAAAAATTCCTTCCTGACTCCAAGTGTCAATGGGAAATTTCCCTGGATCAACTTTACTTTATGTATCAATACCAGTAACTTGTAACATTCCTTGTTTGTAGAAACTCATCCAGCTTTTTATTAAACTGACCAATGAACCTGCCATAACAACGTCCACTGGAGAAAGTCCAGAGCTTTACCATTATCCACAGTGCAAAAAAACCCTTTCCAACTCTACTTTATGTATATACAGTAACTTGAACATTCCTTGTTTGTAGAAACTCATCCAGCTTTTTATTAAACTGACCAATGAACCTGCCATAACAACGTCCACTGGAAGACAGTTCATAGCTTTACCTTTCTCACAGGACAAACCTTTCCCAACTCTACTTTATGATCAATACCAGTAACTTGTAACATTCCTTGTTTGTAGAAACTCATCCAGCTTTTTATTAAACTGACCAATGAACCTGCCATAACAACGTCCACTGGAAGACAGTTCCATAGCTTTACCGTTCTCACAGTGACAAACCCTTTCCAACTCTACTTTATGTATCAATACCAGAACTTGTAACATTCCTTGTTGTAGAAACTCATCCAGCTTTTTATAAACTGACCAATGAACCGCCATAACAACGTCCACTGGAAGACAGTTCCATAGCTTACCGTTCTCACAGTGACAAACTTTCCCAACTCTACTTTATGTATCAATACCAGTAACTTGTAACATTCCTTGTTTGTAGAAACTCATCCAGCTTTTTATTAAACTGACCAATGAACTGCCATAACAACGTCCACTGGAGACAGTTCCATAGCTTACCGTTCTCACAGTGACAAACCCTTTCCAACTCTACTTTATGTATCAATACCAGTAACTTGTAACATTCCTTGTTTGTAGAAACTCATCCAGCTTTTTATTAAACTGACCAATGAACCTGCCATAACAACGTCCACTGGAAGACAGTTCCATAGCTTTACACGTTCTCACAGTGACAAACCCTTTCCCAACTCTACTTATGTATCAATCCAGTAACTTGTAACATTCCTTGTTTGTGAGAAACTCATCCAGTTTTTATTAAACTGACCAATGAACGCCATAACAACATCCACTGGAAGACAGTTCCATAGCTTTACCGTTCTACAGTGACAAACCCTTTCCCAACTCTACTTTATGTATCAATACCAGAACTTGTAACATTCCTTGTTTAGTAGAAACTCATCCAGCTTTTTATTAAACTGACCATGAACCTGCTATAACAACTGTCCACTGGAAGACAGTTCCATAGCTTTACCTTCTCACAGTGACAAACCCTTTCCCAACTCTACTTTGTATCAATACCAGTAACTTGTAACATTCCTTGTTTGTGTAGAAACTCATCCAGCTTTTTATTAAACTGACCAATGAACCTGCCATAACAACTCACTGGAAGACAGTTCCATAGCTTTACCGTTCTCACAGTGAAACCCTTTCCCAACTCTACTTATGTATCAATCCAGTAACTGTAACATTCCTGTTTGTAGAAACTCATCCAGCTTTTTATTAAACTGACCAATGAACCTGCCATAACAACGTCCACTGGAAGACAGTCCCATAGCTTTACCGTTCTCACAGTGACAAACCTTTCCCAACTCTACTTTATGTATCAATACCAGTAACTTGTAACATTCCTTGTTTGTAGAAACTCATCCAGCTTTTTATTAAACTGACCAATGAACCTGCCATAACAACATCCACTGGAAGACAGTTCCATAGCTTTACCGTTCTCACAGTGACAAACCCTTCCCAACTCTACTTTATGTATCAATACCAGTAATGTAACATTCCTGTTTGTAGAAAACTCATCCAGCTTTTTATAAACTGACAATGAACCTGCCATAACAACGTCACTGGAAGACAGTTCCATAGCTTTACCGTTCCACAGTGCAAACCCTTTCCCAACTCTACTTTATGTATCAATACCAGTAACTTGTAACATTCCTTGTTAGAAACTCATCCAGCTTTTTATAAACTGACCAAGAACTGCAGTAACAACGTCCAATGGAAGACAGTTCCATAGCTTTACGTTCTCACAGTGACAAACCCTTTCCCAACTCTACTTTATGTATCAATCCAGTAAATTGTAACATTCCTTGTTGTAGAAACCCATCCAGCTTTTTATTAAACTGACCAATGAAACTGCCATACACAACGTCCATGGAAGACAATTCCAGAGCTTACCGTTTCACAGTGACAAAACCCTTTCCCAACCTCTACTTTAGCTATCCATACAGGAAATGGTTAACATTCATTGTTGTCAGAAACCCATCCAGCTTTTTATTAAACTGACCAATGAACCTGCCATAACAACGTCCACTGGAAGACAGTTCCATAGCTTTACCGTTCTCACAGTGACAAACCCTTTCCCAACTCTACTTTATGTATCAATACCAGTAACTTGTAACATTCCTTGTTTACAGAAACTCATCCAATTGCCATAGTTTTCCCTGCAGTATATGAACATGATTCCGGTATTTGGAAATTAAAGGGGAAATTAACCCTTTAGAGAACTGCACCAGGTCTGCATGTAAAATAGTGTAATGATGTTGAAGGCGGCTGCTTTGTTTTTCGTTTTCTCAATGACATTCTGTTGCAGACAGACATGTAATAAAGTTTCCTATTGTATTATTGTGTTGGGAATGTCAGTTACCAACCCAGCATAGGGTCCCACTATCTGTCCCAGGGTACCTTGCTCTCTGGGCCCCAGAAGAAATCACGTTATTATGAGTTGGTGTTATTTTTGTACACCTACCGTGTTTCCTTCTTACTGACCAACATCACAAGAACATGGAACCTCTAGACTATGTGGTATAACCCATGAGGTTACAAAGAGGAACAGACTCACCCCATGGTTTTAATAACTGGGACATTTCTTCTATCGATCTGAATACGTTAGATGTTACAATAGGAGTGCTTCCTTTCCAGGTTTCATTTGCAAAGCTAAATGGTTTTATTTACAACTAGGGATGGCCGGTTCGCGGACCCGCGGATTTATCCCGTTCGCGAACGGCGGATTTTTCTGGATTTTCCGCCTTCCGAACTTCCGAACCGTGGTTTTCTCGTATTTTCGTAAATTTTCAAAATTACGAGGACTTTTCGAGGATATTTTCCATTTTAATGGGTCAGCTCGCGGATTTTCGCATTTTTTCGAAAATTCGCTGGATCCTCGAGCGGACCGGATTTTGCGAAGTTCGGACATCTCTATTTACAACTTGAAATGATTCCTTTTTAGATGAATGGGATAGTTTAAGGCAGGTCAGGGATTCCCATAACGTCACTAATGTAACTGGATCAACTCTTATTGAAAAGTAACTTTGTGCCTCTAATTCCAGGACAATCTATCTCCAAATGTGCATTACATTGGTAATGTGCTATTAAATACTGGCCCCTGGAGATCGTATTAATGTTTCCCAAGATGAAAGCTTCTGTTTGGGGGATTAATAATGCTAATGAAGCATCAGATGGCCGTAGAAAGAAGCGTGGCAAATTGAAGAACATCCCACGGGATTTAATTTTACAGCAAGGACCTACATTTGCCTTCAAATAAATTGTCCGTTTGTTTCCTTTAGTGATTTACTTTTAATCTGAAGACGGAGCTCAAGGCTATTGAGGAAAAGGAAATATTTACAAACATCAAAGTGTCTTGAGGCACCGATTACTCTCAGTTCTGAAAATCTTCCTGCCATATTGGTAATGTTAGAGGAGCACATGGTGGGTTTCTGTTTGGGGTGGAACATTAATTAGTCTTCCCCTATCTACATTCATAATCATTCCTCCAACAGAGAGATTGCCCCTCGGAGAAACAGAATTTCATCTACAGTCATTTGATCTTCGTATGATCTGCGTGTCACAGAATAAAAACAATTTGTGTATCGGAAAGTGGATCAGAGATGGATTAATATGAAATGGAGCCATTGGGGATCTGGGTCCTCCTACTTCCCTATGTGTATCCCTATATGTTTCACAATCTCTAGCTCCGAGACCATTCCACCAGATGGAGTAAACATTACAGATGGTGCCATCTTCCCATTTCCACCGAGTCCTCAAATTCTTCTCAAAGTTTAAACTCCTAGAAGAATAGGGGATGGATCCATGGTGCTGTGTAGTTTGGACCTTTATTTCCTAATATATATAACCATCTGCATGTCTTTATTTAAATTTAAACCCAAACTTACCGCTTTCTACATAAACCAAAATTAGATAGGACTTGAGGTTTCATTGATCTCCGGTGAATAGGGAGGGATGGTACCGACAGGTCCAAATGTCCTTGTTGTATAACCACTACTTGTGTTATTAATGGACACCGTATTCTACATCAGCAAGATGTATTTGTAACCAGATATTTAATTATAAGTTCTATTCATCCTCTCTCTGCTCAATGAGCTTTTAATAAGCTTGAGCATGTGCAGTGGTGGCAGCAGGTGGTTGTGATGTCAGCAGTCATAGCCTTGATTGACAGCATAGAGGGGGGGCAGTTTACCAGAATGGGGACAATAATTATTAAATACCTGGTTGGTAATACAGGTAATAATGTGCTGGATATATCAGTTGGGGGCAGGTAACTGACAATTGACCATTTGGGGTGGACATTTAATATTCAAACAAGGGGACAACACTTGCTTTATGTTATATTAAGAGTTTATCTTGGCACAAACCTCTAGTTGTTTAGGACTCTATATACACCCCACAGAAACATTATCACTTAAATTCACCCAGTTGACCAGATTAGGACACACTGATGACAATTTACCTTAAAAGCCATTTCATAATCCAGAAGACTTGACTCTAAGAATTCCATGGCTACTTACATACGGGAGAGAAAGTTTATGGCAGTCATTTATAAGGCTGTTTTGTCCATTCATTAACCTAACCCAATCCAAAAGATCCATATTGTCGTGTACACGTTACACTAGAAACTTCGTTGACCAATGAGAGATCTCCTTGAATACAAGAATTATGTTGTGCCAGGTCTTTAATGAATGTAACATTAACTACTTTGTAGCAATTCCAGTGTCACGGAATGTTGGGACATCGAATCCCCACATGGTAAGATGTCAGAGCTGGGATGTTCTAGTTCTGTGAGTTGGAAGTGTGATTTAAAAGGAATGAATATTTCAATGGAAGGCTTTCTGCACGACCAATTCCTGGTTAATGTTCACATTCTGGAGAGTGAAAAGGTTCTGAAAATATTCATAGAAGTACATTATAATGATTAAGCTTCCGCTAGGAGATTGAATTGTTAAAATGAGCAGTAATAATCCCTGTACTGTAGATGAATAAACCTTACAATGACACATTCTTTAAGTGAGTTCTTTGTAGAAATTCTCATCATAGCCCTGGGAACCAGGAGAGACGGGAACAGAAGGATTTTAACAAGGTATATTTATTAACCAATCAGATGTGTCTTTAGGGCACTGCTGTTTCTATGTTACCATTATACATTTCTTTTATAATAAGTCCTGTAGGAACTTATTGTCAACATTAAAGGAAAATACTTTTTATTTCTTTCAATTTGTAAGTTGCAGTACTGCTTCTCACCACTAACCAGGATAACAGGTTTTTTTTCATACTGAACTCACTTACTGAGCATGCTCTACCCAGTGGGTAAGGGGCGGGGACTTGCTGCCCCTCAAACAACACAAAATATTTTCTGCCAGGATCTTTGGAACCAGGCCACATAAAAAGGTAGATGCTGTTATAATTTTTTACTATTGGTGACCCAATGTAACAATTCATGTTGCGATTATTGCAAATGTTTCTTTTAAATAGAAGAAGACAAGTGGCACTTAAGTATGGGTTAGCTATAGAAAAAGTAATTGATAACTACAGATTGGTGATGGGCAAACTCCTCCAAATTTGGGTCACCAGCAATGTTATGCTAAGTGTAATTCTATATATTTTTCTTACGCAGTAGAAGTTACACTGAATGAATCGTTCTAACATATGGTGCTGAGCCTGACATTGAGGATGGCCCCTACAGCCCTTTGAGCCATATTGGTCAGGGGTGCCCCTACCATGAAGCAAACGGAAACATTTGCTCAGGGCGCACCCCTGCGGAATACTTAAAAGGCAGCAGTTAAAAAAATCACTCCTTCCTTCAGTGCCACATTTTAGCACCAGACCACCAATCAGTGTTAAGCTAGCCCTCCAGTTAACCAGTCAGTAGAAGTTAGCCCACCATACCCACCTGCACTATCCATGCCTATGTTCCCTGATGAAGCCACGCCCGCTTCACCTGTCACCCCCTTGTCAAAAACTCTAGGAACACCCCTGATGTTGGTGGTGCATTTGGTACCATCGTAACCAATTGGAAGTTTGTAATCAAGCTTCCCTGCATAAGTAGGGCACGTCCCCAGCAAATGGAACAACGTTTGCTGTGGATAATTTGGTGATATTTGGGGTCCGTCTCCACTAGAGATTTATATCTGACTTTATCCTTTTATCTTTCAAGCCCTAAATATTTATCGCAGGATAAAAAAAACTAATTTTATAAAGAAGAAAAGACAAATTCTGCTTTATCTTTGTATTTCCATCACACGTATCTCTGTATTTATATCTCTGTATTTCTAGCGAGGATCATTGGTCCGTTCTGCAGGGCGAACAATCGTTTTGAAAAAGAAAACAGTTCCCATTGGTTCGGCCAAAGTTCCAATTGAAAGAAGAAAGTTCCCCCTTGGATCAGAGAAGAATTTTATTTGAAAGAATAACCAGTGGTTTGCCGGTCCCTCCTAATAAACACAGTTAACGGTAATGAATTAATGGCCTTTTTTTTGGCGCTAATAAACATCACGACTAGAACGGCATTTCTGGTTAATCTTAATAAAAGACTAAAGGGGAATATGAAATTTCCAGGCGGATAATATCAAACAGATGGCGTGTCTGTGTTATAGAAAGACTGTAGGCTTGTTGGAAAGTCTATCAAATAGTAAAGTGTGCCTTCCAGTTAGATAACGTCCCCCTGAAAACACACACCGCAGAGAGATGCTGAAAAAAGGTGTTTTATTTGGATAGAAAGGATTCTAGGAGCCGCAATAAATATTGTACAGACGTGGAATATTTCAATTGGCTTCAGGCTAGAAACAGAAAGATACTTTGTATTAGACAAAACAGGAGCTTAGTGTTAGTAGAATACATTAATAAGCCTGGAAGTTAATGGAAACAATGTGACTAATCCGGGGTAATTACTGTATCTCTACAGAGGGATCGGTAGTCTCTGGAGCCTTGTGCATAAAGGATATTAAGGGTCCCATTTGATACAATTAGCAGTATTAATGTTATAGTATGACATAATATAACACAGTATGGTACAGTATTGTACAGTATGGCATAGTATAGTACAGCATTGCACAGTATGTTACAGTACAATATGGTATTGTACAGTATGTTACAGTATTGTACATAATGGGTCAGTATGTTACTGTATAGTACAGTATGGTACAATATAGTAGTAATATAACAGTAGAATATAACACAGTATGGTACAGTATTGTACAGTATGGCATAGTATAGTACAGCATTGCACAGTATGTTACAGTACAATATGGTATTGTACAGTATGTTACAGTATAGCACAGTATGGTACAATAGAGTACATTATGGTATAGTACAGTATTGCACAGTACGTTACAGAATGGGTCACTACTATGTTACAGTATAGTACAGTATGGTACAATATAGTACATTAGGGTATAGTACAGTATTGCACAGTATGTTACAGAATGGGTCACTACTATGTTACAGTATAGTACAGTATGGCACAATATAGTACATTATGGTATAGTACAGTATTGCACAGTATGTTACAGAATGGGTCACTACTATGTTACAGTATAGTACAGTATGGCACAGTATAGTACAGTATGGTATAGTACAGTATTGCACAGTATGTTACAGAATGGGTCACTACTATGTTACAGTATAGTACAGTATGGCACAATATAGTACATTATGGTATAGTACAGTATTGCACAGTATGTTACAGAATGGGTCACTACTATGTTACAGTATAGTACAGTATGGTACAGTATAGTACAGTATGGTATAGTACAGTATTGCACAGTATGTTACAGAATGGGTCACTACTATGTTACAGTATAGTACATTATGGTACAATATAGTACATTAGGGTATAGTACAGTATTGCACAGTATGTTACAGAATGGGTCACTACTATGTTACAGTATAGTACAGTATGGTACAATATAGTACAGTATGGTATAGTACAGTATTGCACAGTATGTTACAGAATGGGTCACTACTATGTTACAGTATAGTACAGTATGGTACAATATAGTACATTATGTATAAAGAGACAGTAGAGACCCCTGTAATTCTCTCTTTTCCTACCGCAAACCTGTTATTTCACACCCCCTTCCATTCTCCTCCATTATAATCGTATTGTCATTGAAATGATCCCCCTTCCATTCTCCTCCATTATAATCGTATTGTCATTGAAATGATCCATTTAGTTCATGTAAAACCCTCTGACTGAGTCAATATGAGGCGTCAGGTTGTAATGACAGTCAAGTGGAGGAGACGACTGTCTCAATTTGTCCATCTTGTGTTTTTATGCCTCCGATTCCTCTTAATCACGCTCAACAGTCACGCACTTTCCACATCTCTAAATGCTTTATTTTTGTTTAACTCAAAACAAATAGTTACAAGTTTGCTTTAAAGGGTCACTATACTTATGCAGTAGCTGACTACTCCAGGACTCCTCCCCCACTTAGTGTCACTGACTCTTTTTTGACATGTTATTAAAGGGGAGGGCGGAGTCAGAGTTCTGTTGGTTGATGCACAAGTATTGTGTTGCTTTAAATAAACTTCAGCAAGATGTAGAGGTTGATATTCTGACACAGGCTGCTTTTTCTTTTGGCAGTCTAGTAACAATTTTTTTAAGGATCTTTCCTAAATATAAAACAGCAAGGTGAGGGTGTTAAATGTTAGGTCTTCTATTCCCCCTATCCATTCTAGTCCAATTTGACCTGCCAGACCTATAAGAGGGCAGTTCAGGGTCAGTTCTTGTCTTGCCAGAGGATGGCCAATCCAACGTGTGCTGGAGCTGACTGTTGGTGAAAAACATTGGGTAAGTATAAACAGTTGTTTTACTCAGGGATGACAACCTAGTGCTTAAGGGACTTACCCTTGGACGTTATGGAACCTTCCTGTACAGTGGGATTATCACGGTAATTACACCTTCCTTCTTCTACCTCTAGGGATGTTATGGAACCTTCCTGTACAGTGGGATTATCATGGTAATTACAACTTCCTTCTTCTACCTCTAGGGACATTATGGAACCTTCCTGTACAGTGGGATTATCACGGTAATTACAACTTCCTTCTACCTCTAGGGATGAGATGGAACCTTCCTGTACAGTGGGATTATCACGGTAATTACAACTTCCTTCTTCTACCTCTAGGGATGTTATGGAACCCTTCTGTAGTTGGGAGTTATCCACGGTAATAACCACTTCCTTCTTCTACTCTAGGGATTATGGAACCTTCCTGTATAGTGGGATTATCACGGTAATTACAACTTCCTTCTTCTACCTCTAGGGATGTTATGGAACCTTCCTGTACAGTGGGATTATCACGGTAATTACAACTTCCTTCTACCTCTAGGGATGTTATGGAACCTTCCTGTACAGTGGGATTATCACGGTAATTACAACTTCCTTCTTCACCTTAGGGATGTTATGGAACTTCCTGTACAGTGGGATTATCATGGTAATTACAACTTCCTTCTTCTACCTCTAGGGAGTTATGGAACCTTCCTGTACAATGGGATTATCAGGTAATTACAACTTCCTTCTTCTACTCTAGGGAGTTATGGAACCTTCCTGTACAGTGGGATTAACATGGTAATTACAACTTCCTTCTACCTCTAGGGATGTTATGGAACCTTCCTGTACGTGGGATTATCACTGGTAATTAAACTTCTTTTCTACTCTAGGGATTATGGAACCTTCGTACAGTGGGATTATCATGGTAATTACAATTCCTTCTACCTCTAGGGAGTTATGGAACCTTCCTGTATAGTGGGATTATCACGGTAATTACAACTTCCTTCTTCTACCTCTAGGGATTATGGAACCTCCTGTATAGTGGGATTATCACGGGTAATTACAACTTCCTTCTTTACCTCTAGGGATGTTATGGAACCTTCCTGTACAGTGAGATATCACGGTAATATACAACTTCCTTCTTCTACCTCTAGGGACATTATGGAACCTTCCTGTACAGTGGGATTATCACGGTAATTACAACTTCCTTCTTCTACCTCTAGGAACGTATGGAACCTTCCTGTACAGTGGGATTATCACGGTAATTACAACTCCTTCTACCTCTAGGGACGTTATGGAACCTTCCTGTACAGTGGATTATCACGGTAATTACAACTTCCTTCTACCTCTAGGGACGTATGGAACCTCGTACAGGGATTATCACGGTAATTACAACTTCCTTCTTCTACCTCAGGGATGTTATGGAACCTTCTGTACAGTGGGTATCACGGTAATTACAACTTCCTTCTTCTACCTCTAGGGACATTATGGAACCTCCTGTACAGTGGGATTATCATGTAATTACAACTTCCTTCTACCTCTAAGGATGTTATATGGAACCTTCCTGTACAGTGGGATTATCACGGTAATTACAACTTCCTTCTTCTACCTCTAGGGATGTTTTGGAACCTCCTGTACAGTGGGATTATCACGGTAATTACAACTTCTTCTTCTACCTCTAGGGACGTTATGGAACCTTCCTGTATAAGTGGGATTATCACGTAATTACAACTTCCTTCTTCTACCTCTAGGGATGTATGGAACCTTCCTGTACTAGTGGGATTATCACGGTATTACAACTTCCTTCTTCTACCTCTAGGGACGTTATGGAACTTCCTGTACAGTGGGATTATCACGGTAATACAACTTCTTCTTCTACCTCTAGGGCATTATGGAACCTTCCTGTACATGTGAGATTATCACGATAATTACAACTCCTTCTCTACCTTAGGGACTTATGAAATCTTCCTGTACAGTGGGATTATCACGGTAATTACAACTTCCTTCTTCTACCTCTAGGGACATTATGGAACCTTCCTGTACAGTGGGATTATCACGGTAATTACAACTCCCTTCTACCTCTAGGGACGTTATGGAACTTCCTGTACAGTGGGATTATCAACGGTAATTACAAACTTCCTTCTTCTACCTTAGGGATGTTATGGAACCTTCCTGTACAGTGGGATATCATGGTAATTTAAACCTCTTCTTCTACCTCTAGGGATGTTATGGAACCTTTCGTACAGTGGGATTATCACGGTAAGTACAAACTCCTTCTTCTACCTCTAGGGACATATGGAACCTTCCGTACAGTGGATTATCACGTAATTACAACTTCTTCTTCTACCTCTAGGGACATTATGAACCTTCCTGTACAGTGGGATTATCACGGTAATTACAACTTCCTTCTTCACCTCTAGGGACATTATGGAACCTTCTGTACAGTGGGATTATCATGGTAATTACAACTTCCTTCTTCTACCTGTAGGGAGTTATGGAACCTTCCTGTACAGTGGGATTATCACGGTAATTAAAACTCTTCTTTACCTCTAGGGATGTTATGGAACCTTCTGTACAGTGGGATTATCACGGTAATTACAACTTCTTTTCTACCTCTAGGGACATTATGGAACCTTCTGTACATTGGATTATCACGGGTAATTACAACTTCCTTCTTCTACCTCTAGGGACGTTTTGGAACCTTCCTGTACAGTGGGATTATCACGGTAATTACAACTCCTTTCTTCTACCTCTAGGGACGTTATGGAACCTTCCTGTACAGGGGATTATCACGGTAATTACAACTCCTTCTTCTACTCTAGGGGCATTATGGAACCTTCTGTACAGTGGGATTATCACGGTAATTACAACTTCCTTTTCTACCTCTAGGGAGTTATGGAACCTTCCTGTACAGTGGGATTATCATGGTAATTACAAACTTCTTCTACCTCTAGGGAGTTATGGAACCTTCTGTATGGGATTATCACGGTAATTACAACTCTTCTTCTACTCTAGGGAAGTTATGGAACCTCCTGTACAGTGGGATTATCACGGTAATTACAACTTCCTTCTCTACCTCTAGGGACGTTATGGAACCTCCTGTACTAGTGGGATTATCACGGTAATTACAACTTCCTTTTTACCTTAGGGACGTATGGAACCTTCTGTACAGTGGGATTATCATGGTAATACAACTTCCTTCTTCTACCTCTAGGGACATTATGGAACTTCCTGTACAGTGAGATTATCACGATAAATTACACTCCTTCTTCTACCTCTAGGGACATTATGAAACTTCCTGTACAGTGGGATTATCACGGTAATTACAACCTTCTTCTACCTCTAGGGACATTATGGAACCTTCATGTACAGTGGGATTATCACGGTAATTACAAACTTCCTTCTTCTACCTCTAGGGACGTTATGGAACCTTCCTGTACAGTGGGATTATCATGGTAATTACAACTTCCTTCTTCTACCTGTAGGGATGTTATGGAACCTTCCTGTACAGTGGGATTATCACGGTAATTAAAACCTCTTCTTCTACCTCTAGGGATGTTATGGAACCTTTCTGTACAGTGGGATTATCACGGTAATTACAACTTCCTTCTTCTACCTCTAGGGACATTATGGAACCTTCCTGTACAGTGGGATTAACGGTAATTACAACCTCCTTCTTCTACCTCTAGGGACGTATGGAACCTCCTGTACAGTGGGATTATCATGGTAATTACAACTTCCTTCTTCTACTTAGGGGAGTTATGGAACCTTCTGTACAGTGGGATTATCAGGTAATTAAAACTCTTCTTCTACCTCTAGGGATGTTATGGAACCTTTCTGTACAGTGGGATTATCTACGGTAATTACAGCCCTTCTTCTACCTTAGGGACATATGGAACCTTCCTGTACATTGGATTATCACGGTAATTACAACTTCCTTTTCACCTCTAGGGACGTTTGGAACCTTCCTGTACAGTGGGATTATCACGGTAATTACAACCTTTCTTTACCTCTAGGGACGTTATGGAACCTTCCTGTACAGTGGGATTATCACGGTAATTACACGTCTTCTTCTACCTCTAGAGGCATTATGGAACCTTCCTGTACAGTGGGATTATCACGGTAATTACAACTTACTTCTTCTACCTCTAGGGACATTATGGAACCTTCCTGTACAGTGGGATTATCATGGTAATTACAACTTCCTTCTACCTCTAGGGACGTTATGGAATATTTCTGTACAGTAGGATTATCATGGTAATTACAACTTCCTTCTTCTACCTCTAGGGACGTTATGGAACCTTCCAGTACAGTGGGATTATCATGGTAATTACAACTTCCTTCTACCTATAGGGACGTTATGGAACATTTCTGTACAGTGGGATTATCACGGTAATTAAAACCTCTTCTTCTACCTCTAGGGATGTTATGGAACCTTTCTGTACAGTGGGATTGTCACGGTAATTACAACTTCCTTCTTCTACCTCTAGGGACATTATGGAACCTTCTGTACATTGGTATTCACAGTAATTACAACTTCCTTCTTCTACCTCTAGGGACATTTATGGAAACCTTCCTGTACAGTGGATTATCACGGTAATTACAACTTCCTTCTTTACCTCTAGGGACATTATGGAACCTTCCTGTACAGTGGGATTATCACCGGTAATTACAACTTCCTTCTTCTACCTTAGGGACATTATGGAAACTTCCTGTACAGTGGGATTATCATGGTAATTACAACTCCTCTTCTACCTCTAGGGACTTATGGAACCTTCTGTACAGTGGTTATCATGGTAATTTCAACTTCCTTCTTCTACCTCTAGGGACATTATGGAACCTTCCTGTACAGTGGGATTATCACGGTAATTACAACTTCCTTCTACCTCTAGGGATGTTATGGAACATTTCTGTACAGTGGGATTATCTTGGTAATTACAACTCCCTTCTACCTCTAGGGACATTATGGAACCTTCCTGTACAGTGGGATTATCACAGTAATTACAACTTCCTTCTACCTCTAGGGACGTTATGGAACCTTCCTGTACAGTGGGATTATCACGGTAATTACAACTTCCTTCTTCTACCTCTAGGGACATTATGGAACCTTCCTGTACAGTGGGATTATCATGGTAATTACAACTTCCTTCTTCTACCTCTAGGGGCATTATGGAACCTTCCTGTACAGTGGGATTATCACGGTAATTACAACTTCCTTCTTCTACCTCTAGGGACATTATGGAACCTTCCTGTACAGTGGGATATCATGGTAATTACAACTCCCTTCTACCTCTAGGGACGTTATGGAACATTTCTGTACAGTAGGATTATCATGGTAATTACAACTTCCTTCTTCTACCTCTAGGGATGTTATGGAACCTTTCTGTACAGTGGGATTATCACGGTAATTACAACTTCCTTCTTCTACCTCTAGGGACATTATGGAACCTTCCTGTACAGTGGGATTATCATGGTAATTACAACTTCCTTCTACCTCAAGGGACGTTATGGAACCTTCCTGTACAGTGGGATTATCACGATAATTAAAACTTCCTTCTTCTACCTCTAGGGATGTTATGGAACCTTCCTGTACAGTGGGATTATCACGGTAATTACAACTTCCTTCTTCTACCTCTAGGGACATTATGGAACCTTTCTGTACAGTGGATTATCACGGTTTACACACTCCCTTTACTCTAGGGACTTATGGAACATTCTGTACAGTGGATTATCAGGTAATTACAACTTCCTTCTTCACCTCTAGGGAATTATGGAACCTTCCTGTACAGTGGGATTATCCGGTAATTACAACTTCCTTCTCTACCTCTAGGGACGTTATGGAACCTTCCTGTACAGTGGGATTATCACGTAATTACAACTTCTTCTTCTACCTCTAGGGAGTTATGGAACTTCGTGACAGTGGGATTACTTGTAATTACAACTTCCTTCTCTACCTCTAGGGATGTTATGGAACCTTCCTGTACAGTGGGATTATCACGAGTAATACAACTTCTTTCTACTCTAGGGAGTATGGAACCTTCCTGTACAGTGGGATTATCACGGTAATTACAACTTCCTTCTACCTCTAGGGTTATGGAACTTCTGTACAGTGGGATTATCACGGTAATTACAACTTCTTCTACCTCTAGGGACTTATGGAACCTTCCTGTACAGTGGGATTATCACGGTAATTACAACTTCCTTTCTACCTCTAGGGACATTATGAACCTTCCTGTACAGTGGGATTATCGTAATTAAATTCCTTCTTCTACCTCTAGGGACATATGGAAACCTTCTGTACAGGGGATTATCACGGATAATTACACTTCCTTCACCTCTAGGGATGAGATGGAACCTTCTGTACAGTGGGGATATCACGGGTAATTACAACTCCTTCTTCTACCTCTAGGGACTTATGGAACCTTCCTGTACAGTGGGATTATCACGATAATTACAAACTCCTTTACCTCTAGGGACAGATGGAACCTTCCTGTACAGTGGGATTATCACGTAATTACAACTCCTACTACTCTAGGGATTATGGAACCTTCCTGTACAGTGGGATTATCACGATAATTACAACTTCCTTCTTCTACCTCTAGGGACGTTATGGAACCTTCCTGTACAGTGGGATTATCACGATAATTACAATTTCCTACTACCTCTAGGGACGTTATGGAACCTTCCTGTACAGTGGGATTATCACGATAATACAATTCCTTCTACTCTAGGGAGTTATGGAACCTTCCTGTACAGTGGGATTATCACGATAATACAACTTCTACTACCTTAGGGACGTTATGGAACCTTCCTGTACAGTGGGATTATCACGATAATTACAATTTCCTACTACCTCTAGGGACGTTATGGAACCTTCCTGTACAGTGGGATTATCACGATAATTACAATTTCCTTCTACCTCTAGGGATGTTATGGAACCTTCCTGTACAGTGGGATTATCACGATAATTACAACTTCCTACTACCTCTAGGGACGTTATGGAACCTTCCTGTACAGTGGGATTATCACATTAATTAAAACTTCCTTCTATGTTTAGGGATGCTATAGACCATTTCTGTTGTTGGACTGTCTGTAGGGATTATGAGACTATTGAAGTGTTTTTAGGGATTATGGGACTGCTACTAGGAATAATGGAACCACCTCTTGGGGATCGGGGTGTTAATTGACGTGATGTAAGTGGGGATAGTCACCCATGCAGTTGTTTGCTAATTCAACATCTTTTGTTAGTTATTTCTTAGGTACTGGGTTGGTTTCAGAAGACCTCCTGTTACTGTAGGTACATCTGTTATCAGTCACTTTATGGAGGGTGATCTACATTTCTAATAGGGAATGATTGTAATTACCATCTAGGAACAAACATCTAAGACAGTTACCCAATAGAAATATAACTAAATTAAGGACCAGGTGGTGTGATGGATATCAAGGGAACTGAGAAGTCTGCTAGTTAGAAGGGAAAGAGAAGAAGGAAATAAGGGAGAAGTTAAAGGGCATGTCCACCCCCAAAACTGTAATCCCCCCAACTACTGGCCCCACCATGTAGTGTAGTTTAATCCTTACCTCCCATCCCAGTTCCATAGGGTTCTCCTGTAGACCCCCCCCCAAAGTCCCAAAACTAACCACCAGGAGGATAGCAGGGCTCTGCCTGCTATCTAGCCTCCGGTAGATATTTGCCATGCGCACTGCAGCCCTTCTCCCCCCTCCCTCCCCCTCCCTCTCCCTCCCTCTCGTTCTACTATCCCTCCCCCTAGCATCAATCCCCCTTAATATGCTGCTCCCCATGTCCCCCAGCCCCAACCACATTTTTTTTTTCAAAAAGCTCCCCAAACTCTTACTTACCTCTCCGATTTCCTCCGCTGCACTGAATGACCGGCAGCCGCGTCCGTGTGGCTGCCGCTCAGCAATCACAGACGCGGACTGCGGTTCCCCGCACATCGGCTTGAATTCTCGCAAGCAGAGGGCCAGCAGTGCGGCGGAGGATCGAGGGGAGGTAAGTAAGAGTTTGGGGGGCTTTCTGAAAAAATTATGCGGTTGGGGCTGGGGGACATGGGGGAGCAGCATGTTAAAAGTGAGTTCTAAGGGTGGACATACCCTTTAAAGAACTTTCCTGTTCCCGGAATCTACTGGGTTTCCCACTGGGCTACCTACTGGGCTATCTACTGGGTTACCTACTGGGCTATCTACTGGGCTATCTACTGGGCTACCTACTGGGATATCTACTGTGCTACCTACTTTGCCATCTACTGGGCTACCTACTGGGCTATCTACTGGGCTATTTACTGAACTACCTACTGGTCTATCTACATGGCTATCTAATGGGCTACCTACGGGGCTACCTACTGGGTTACCTACTGGGCTACCTACTGGGCTACCTACTGGGCTATCTACTGGGCTACCTACTGAGCTATCTACTGTGCTACCTACCGGGCTACCTATGGGGCTACCTACTGGGCTATCTTCTTGGCTATCTACTGGGCTACCTTCTGGGTTATCTACTGGGCTACCTACTGGGCTATCTACTAAGTTACTTACTAGGTTACCTACTGGGCTATCTACTGGGTTACCTATTGGGCTACCTACTGGGTTATCTACTTGGCTATCTACTGGGCTACCTACTGTGCTACCTACTGGGCTACCTACTGGGCTATCTACTGGGCTACCTTACTCCTGGTGTTGGATTGAATTAGATGTTCTGCATAGACCAGACACAGCCGTCTATCCAGTATGGCCACTTTCCCTATTTCCCTGCAGGGCTCTGAATGTAGGCGATTTATATTATAACTATTCGCTTTTTGGGGTGACTAACACACGTTCCGAGACAGGAGTTAATAATAAGCAGCCAATCACAGAGGCAGCATGAGACTGGGGTCAAGAGGCGTGACAAGATAGACAATATGGCAGCCCTATCATTTGCAGAATCAAGTGGTTCTATGAAAGTAAATGAAAATGAATATTATCTTACACTACATTGGTGTACAGTGTCTGATGTTTACAAATAAAATACATCAGAAAAGAAAAGCCAGTGCCTATTTCAAATAAAATCAACCGTGTACGTCCAATTGGAAGGAATTATCCGTTTATTCCCATTCCACCTAGTGCAGTAACGTCGTAATACACAGAGACCAACACCAGATGGCAGCACCGAGTAGAGATTCCAATTGCTGAAAGTGACTGTTTCTCTAAGAGAAGTGGATTTGTCATTTCTGAACTTCAGTCGTCAAGTCTCATTAGCCCCTTGGAGAGATAACTGTAGGGTAACTGTCTCATATCCCAGAGCGAATGGCCATTCACACACTGATCGTTTTATTATTACTTAGAAAATATGGAAAATGGGATTCAATTTGAATGAAAAATGAGGCTCTAAAAATATAACAAACCACAGTCCCTGTATTCACACAGATTTGTCTCTGTTCTATTACAGGGGTAGGTGTCCGCTCAGGTGTGACTCCTTTTCATTACTTACCCTTTAATGCTAGCTAGGGGTCAAAGGTTAAGGGTCAATGTCACCCACCGGGTAAAATCCTGAAATTGAAAGTAGATTACGTTAAATATACAAAATAATAGAAACTAATAGAAGACACTGGCCCATAGGGTATCTAGTTATAAACCCTCCATATTATAAAGTCCCATACTTAGGGTTATCGTAAAATGATGTACATTCACTATACAATATATTTATAATACTGCTATAGTATTGTATTTTACTATCGGTATGAACGTTAAATGTTCGTTAAAGATCATTTAATAGAGATACCGCTCCTTTATAAATACGGCCCTAGGTACGTAAATCCACATGTAAAATAGACCCAACATGTCTGGACCTCCTCTGATTTAAACAGCCTCTTTACTTTTCACATCATTGTTTATTTAAGGGTAATAGACCTGGGGCCAGAATGGATAAATAATCTGTTTACTTTCTTTGGAGGTGTTTATTTACTGTCCAAAACATAAATAATTTCTATGTAAAGAGAACGGGAATTGACAAGCTTTGTTTCCCCTTCATATCTTCTAAAATGTTATTGTGTCTGATTCTTACTAACCCTGAAAATCAACGCAAACAAAATATGTACCGAATGCAACTGTGTACACTGTATAGTTAATCAGTGCCCAGCCGTCCAATCAGAACATTGGGTTATTTAGCACTGATCTAAGGTAGCAAATCAAAATGCATTATATTAACTCACCAGTACAAACGGACACCTTATAGTTAAGCCCTAAATCTAAATAAGTTTCAAGAACCTTTAATAAAAATTGATTTATTCCTCGTGGTCATTTCTACATTTCAGAATTTATAAGAGGAATAAAACTCTCCTTCCTATCGAACGCGCCACGAATGAAAAACGTGAATTTTAAGTAACAAATTCTACTTGCTATTTATTCAAATGCTCAACAAGTTCCAACCGATTCCTTGAAAACCAACGTGACATTTTTACATTAATGCTGGAGCTTGAGATTTGATTTTCTATGTTGAGGAGAAGGTGGAAATGCAGAATGTTCCTTAGTCTATTTTCAACATGTTATCCCCCCTCCGCGTACAGCTGGATGACCCATGACAGCTCTTGATAATTCAATGCAATGCTTGAACTTCAAATTGTATTGAGTTGCGTGAACATATGACTCATCCTTGAAACCTGCTTCACATGATAAAAGTGAGATTGCACATTCCGGGCAATTAAATCGCTCTGTGATTGCATATTATCATCTAAATTGGAGCTGTTTCTATCAAATTGTCTTGATTGCGTCTTATATGTAAATCTGTGATGAACCCCTGGTCCTCCAATGTTGTAAATCTTAGAACATGTCCACTATACTTTCCATCAATATGAAGATATTGCTCGTTGAGTTGAACGTTATATTTTAGAGGGGAAATGTGGTCCTGTTCTAACCGGAAGAGCAGTTATGAACCCCCCAATCAATCTAGAACGTCCACCTTCATGGAAGCTGAACATTAAAGGCTCAAAGAAATAGAAGGCACCAGCCCACACAAGGACAAGGGAGCTGGATTGGAGGACAACATAGAAACCTTAAACAGAGAAATTAAACAACCTTTAAAACCTCTCTGCGTGCTGTACAGCCCAAGATGGGAAGAAATACACAATGAGAAAGTTAGGGGGTGGGAGGCTGCCAGATTCAAGGGGCTGCTATTCCCCCTCCCCACCGGCAAGCACTGTCACAGATTAAAGTCTGTGTGAAGGAAACCGGAAGTCCCTCCCCTCCCATCTGTAGAAGTGAAGATACCAGAAGAAATAGTAATTTAATCTACAGCCCCTACCCTCCTTGTGGCCCCTCTGTGACATGAAGTTTAAAATTGATGATTCTGCCTCAGTGTTGATGGCCATAATATTGAGAATTACTGGTAGGAATACATATACCGTAGTTCTGGTTGGTACAGGGATACTATATAATATTGAGAATTACTGGTATCTAGGGGAGCGAAATAGTGTGAATTGGAAAGATTCTTCTCCCCCCAATAAGACATTTTTAACTGGCAGCATTTTAAGACCAGAACATCAACTGTTATCATTACTGCCCCACGATGCACAGCTAAAAACACTAACCGGATAGTTAAAGGGGAAGTTCAGTGGAAATACATGTACTTTTCAGAATAAAGAGCAGTATTTTCCCATCCTAATGACCTTAACCTGCCAAATCATCATTTTGTCTGTGTATAAATAAATGCAACTGAAATCCTGACTTCCTGTTTGTAGGACCCCTAGTAGAGACTGTTATGGTTTTGCCCTTGACCCAGCGCCTGGGTTGATTCAGTTGCTCAGTAGAGATCTGAGCATGTGTGACCCATCCAACAGCCAATCAGTAGAAATTACTGTTAGGAACATTCCAAGGAAGTGGTGCATTCTGGGAAGAAGGACAGTTAGAACCTGAAATGTCAGCTCACTAATATCAACAGCAGGGAACAGCAAAGGGAATGGAATCAACTGATTTTATAAATGGGAGAGAATATGTAAATAACTAGGAAGGCTTACACAAACTAACAATTTAACAGATAATTGATCATTTCCACTGACTGTCCCTTTAAGGTCCGTCAAAATACAATGAAGTGATTCTAACCTTCTGGCTAGCGCAGTTTTTATTTTACCCCGTCATCACCAGTGTAGTTTTGCACAAGCAATAAATCATGTCTGAGATCAAAAATGTAAACTTTAACAAATAACAACTCGCCTGTGCCCTTTAACCCTTATAATTTACAGTAGGGGATACATTATACCTTATAATACATGAGTGGTACCCAGAGTTCCCTGTATAACTCAGTCTGTGTCCTTGTACCTTTATATGGACACAGAACTCCTCAGTGACTTCTAATATCCTTATAATTTACAGTAGGGGATACATTATCCTTATAATACATGAGTGGTACCCAGAGTTCCCTGTATAACTCAGTCTGTGTCCTTGTACCTTTATATAGACACAGAACTCCTCAGTGACTTCTAATATCCTTATAATTTACAGTAGGGGATACATTATCCCTTATAATACATGAGTGGTACCCAGAGTTCCCTGTATAACTCAGTCTTAAATTTGCACCGTTTAAATAATAAACTGGTTATTTGCAGTAATTCCTCCACGCCAACTCCACACACCAAGTTTAAAGGAAAGAGATTTCGTGATAACACACAGACTCAGGGAAACTGGCCCAACAGGAGCAGGGAAAGGATGACAAAGGAAGCGGTTAAAGATAAATAGAGCGGAGTGAGTTACGCTTGTCAAACATCCGAGCCAGGTGTATAATGGGACCTCAAACCCGCCTGGGAAGGGGGGTAGGCCAGGCAAGGAATACAGAAAACAGATTACACAACCATATCCCACACACTGGTGGGGTTATATGAACATGCTGTAAACAATTACCCATTACCTCCATACCCCAATATCTAATCCATTCATACACTAATTACTATGACTTCAAATGCACTCGACTTTGTAAACACTCAAACCGTTGTTGGTGTACCTTTATATGTCCACTAGAAATGTCCTGGTGACTTTAATATCCTTATAATTTACGGTAGGGGACATGATCCGTATAAGACATGAGTGGTTACCCAGAGTTTCCCTGTTAATCAGTCTGTGTCTTGTACCTTTTATCGACCACAGAACTCCCAGTGACTTCTAATTATCCTTATAATTTACAGAGGGATAATTATACCTGATATACATGAGTATTACCAGGTTCCCTGGATAAAACTCAGTCTGTTCGTGCTACATTTATATGGACACAGAACTCCTCAGTGACTTTATGCTATCTTTATAATTTACAGAGGGGATTACCTTATCCTTTATAAAAAGAGTGTACCGAGTTCCTGTATAACTCAGTATGTTGTCTGTGATTTTATGGAACAGAAACTCTCGTGACTCTAAATTCTTATAATTTTACAGTAGGGGATACATTAATACCTTATAATACATGAGTGGTTCACCCAGCGTTTCCCTGAAATAATCCAGTCTGTGTCATTTTGTATCCTTTTATATAGACACAGACAAACTCTCCCTCGTGGACTCACACTATCCTATAGATTTTACAGTAAGCGGGAAAATCCGATCCCTGATAATAACGTAGTGGCTACCCATAGTTCCCATGTATTAATAAACAGTCCTGGTACCTTGTTAACCTTTATATGTACACAGAACTCCTCAAGTACTTTCTAAATATCCTATAATTTTAACAGTAGTGGGGGATACATTATCCCTTATAAAATGAGTGAGTGCCCAGAGTTCCCTTTGTATAACACAGTCACTGTGTCCTTGTACCTTATCTGGACACAGAACTCATCAGTGACTTTGTAATATCCTTATAATTTACAGTAGGGGATAATATACTTATAAATACTGAGCTGGAAACCGAGTTCTTGTATAACTCAGTTGTGTCCTGGTACCTTTATATAGACACAGAACTCCCAGTGACTTCTATATTCCCTTCTAACTTACAAGCAGGGGATAACATATCCCTATAATACATGAGTGGTACCCAGAGTTCCCGGTATAACTCAGTCTGTGTGCCTTGTAACTTTAATCGACACAGAACTCTCAGTGATTTATATCTTTATAATTACATAGGGGTTACATTATCCTTATAATTACATGCAGTGGTACCCAAGTTTCTGTTAATCAGTCTGTGCATTGTACCGTTAGATAGACACAGAACTCCTCAGTGACTTCTAATATCCTTATAATTTACAGTAGGGGATACATTATACCTTATAATACATGAGTGGTACCCAGAGTTCCCTGTATAACTCAGTCTGTGTCCTTGTACCTTTATACAGACACAGAACTCCTCAGTGACATCTAATATCCTTATAATTTACAGTAGGGGATACATTATCCCTTATAA
>JAACNH010000174.1:347718-361886 GCA_019447015.1 Hymenochirus boettgeri | reverse complement strand
AATTAATATTATTTTACTTACCTGACGAGATAGGATATAGCCACTCCGCACAGAGCCAACGCGAACACCAAGCCAAACACCAGGATAACGATAGATGGTTCAATTCCTAAACAAATGAAAAGAAAGTAAATTTGGTTTAAGAATAATGAATGGAATTAAATAGAAACCAAGGTAATACCAGGTCTGCGTGGACACTTAATACCAGCACTGACCGACCAGAATAATGCAGATTGGTGGGATTTTAAAGCTGCCCCAGTAATTCCCGGGTATCTTCTCAATGTAGAAACCCCAATCACCTTACTGGTTTCACCTATAGACAAGCCTCTGCCGGGACGTTGCTCCCGGCAAACCTTGTCAAACACGCTTGCCCCCAAGGCGGGAACACTAGACTGGTCCAACAATACAAACACATGGATAAACTTGGTACAAAATGGATAAACAGGAGTTGAAGCCAGGAATAAAGCAGAGGGTCATACATAGAAACTGGTCAGGTCAGGCACGGTACTGTAGGGGGAATCAGGAACACAGACGGGTCATAAGAAAAAGGTTGGTCCAGGCATTGGGGGAGCAAGTAACAAGAATCAAAACTCATACAAACAATAGAGTTCTACTGCACAAAGAATTCTCATTACGAGCTGAGTATATCTCCATTAGGTTGCTGCCATGAACCATGGATAAATAAAAGCAATAAGTATAAGAAGTTGGCCAAATTATTTTTAAAGTACTTTACAAGAGTCGGATTCAAGCAGGCAAGCCACACAGAAGAAGCCGTCAGCTTCTACAGACAATATGGCAAGTACCAGTAGGTTACGTCCCAGTTACAGAAAGTAGCTTTGGCATGGTGGCCATGTTTAAAATAATTTCACCGATTTATTAATGTAATTGCTTTGATTTATCCATGGTTCATGGCAATAACCCAATGAAGATATAGCCCGCACTTAATTAGAATCGTTTGTGAACTAGAATTCTATAGTTTTTTTGTATTTTATTATTGGTCTCTAGTTCTAGATGTACAATACACCCAATTTTATTATATTGGGAAAAACGCATTCCACTAGCAGAGAGACCAATCAAATACTGTAAAGGTTACGAATCACAGCTAGTGGAAGGATTAAAAGGGAAAGCAAAGAATTGAGAACATCCCACATGATTGGCCAATCACAAACGTGACAAAACAAAGCAATCAATTAACCAAACTGCTTCCTCCGCCATGTTGTAAGAACTGACAAAGAGAATATGGTACCAAGTAGTAGAGATGGTCGAACTTGCAAAAATTTGTTCAGCCCACGGACTTTCAGAAAAATTGTAAAATTCGTGAGCAGACCCATTAAAGTCAACGGGATTTAAAAAATTCTTCCTGCATTTATGGTAAAAAGAACAATGGTAACTTACAGTCAATGGATCAGAGAACTGGGAAATGGTCTGAGAAGCACGTATATTGTCAATGCCTAAAATCTTTAAAAAAAACACAGCCCAGTACTGGGCGCTTCCCGTTTTGGCATCCGCATATTTTTGAGATTTCTCGCAATTTTCAAAATATTCCCGATTTTTGGAATAATCGAATCTGCGTCACCAGTTATTAATCTATTATAGAGATGTCCGAACTTCGCAAAATCCGGTCTACTTTAATTAAAACCTATTAAAATTCGAAAATATGAGGGTTCTTCGAAAATACGAGGATTCTCCGAAAATACGAGTCTTTGAAAATACGAGGATTCTTCCAAAATACGAGGATTCTGCGAAAATACGAGGATTCTGCGAAAATATGAAATCTGCGATTTCTTGTATTTTCCCGTATTTTCGAAAACACGGTATTTTCAAAAATACGAGAAATCCTCGTAATTTCGAAAACGCGGTTCGGAAAAGTTCGGAAAAGTTCGGAAGGCGAAAAACAGGAAAATCAGCAATATCCGCCGTTCGCGAACGAGGGTTCGGATCCGCGAACTGGGCCATCACTAATCTATTATCATACTTTAGTCCTTATGGCTTCTTCCCATTCAATACTGCACATCAAAGACTTTCCAGATCACCAACATATACATAAAAACTTTGGGCTCAAGACTCAGTTCCCGTAACTTCTTTCAACTCTACTCTTCTTAATCTCTAGTCCCACGCTCAGGTATTACATTATATTAATGGGCCATTATCCTCTACATTGTACGGTTTTATGGATGGCACCTTAACTTGTCTTTGTTATCTTATTCTATTTGTTGATTGGTTGGTAGGTTCAGTTAAACTGTGTCTCTTTTGTTTTATTCAAATAACTGTGCTAGATTTTGGGTTTTGTTATCTGAACTGTTTAAAAGGATAGTTCAGTGGAAATGATCAATATTTGTTAAATTGTTAGTTTGTGTGATGCCTTCTTAGTTATTCTACATATTCTCTCCCATTTTGAAAAATCAGTTGATTTCATACCCTTTGCTGTTCCCTGCTGTTGACATTAGTGAGCTGACATTTCAGGTTCTAATGGTCCTTCTTCTTCCCAGAATGCACCACTTCCTTGGAATGTTCCTAACAGTCATTTCTACTGATTGGCTGTTGGATGGGTCACACATGCTCAGATCTCTACTGAGCAACTGAATCAACCCAGGCGCTGGGTCAAGGGCAAGACCATAACGGTCTCTATTAGGGGTCCTGCAAACAGAAAGTCAGTATTTCGGTTGCATTTATTTATACACAGACACAATGCTGAATGGGCAGATTAAGGTCATTGGGATGGGAAAATACTGCTCTTCATTCTGAAAAGTATATGTATTAACACTGAACTTCCCCTTTAATATGTTACTGTTGTAATTTAATTCTATACCAAGATGATGTTTTTGTTTTATAGGGAGATTTGTAAAGAATAAAAAGTAACACTGCTATTGGATTATCCACATTATCAATCTTACTGCAATTGTCTGTTATGTGGGCATTTTTTTCTTTTTTAACATAATTTTGGAAATTTATTTCCCCATCGTGCACCGCTGCATGTCAGCGTTCCACAAGGCAGTTTAAGGAGTTGTGCACCTGTCCACCATATATATATATATATATATATATATACAAGTTCACCAGTCAATGTTAAGTCAGCTCTCAATCTAAAAATAAATTGTAGATTAACTGAGCTATTCCTGCCCCTGGGCAACCATAGGACTAAAATTCTCTATAGTGTATAGAGAGGAAAAGGGATTTAGCAGATTAGCCTTCTTGGCATCCTCTATAACCTTCTCAGCCCCAACCAAAATTTAGTGGTTATTCTCGGTCTTCATCTTTTTACTATTGATATATTTAGAAAACATTTTGGGGTTGGACTTGCTTTGTTCGGCAATCCGTTTTTCATTTTCTATTTTAGCTACTTTAATTGCTTTCTTACATTCTTTATTACAGCTTTTGTACTCCCTGTTCTGTTTCCTCTGATTTCAAAATTTTAAAAGCTTTTTTCTTTTTTTTCCATTTCTCTTTTTACCTGAGCATTAAGCCAGGCAGGAGAGGACCTGATTTTTTTACACTTGCCCCCTAAAAGTATAAATTAAGAAATATACAGGGAGATGCAATAAAAGTTCTTATCGTTAAAAATGGTGCTAATTTTGCCCCAACCAATCACATGTTAGCTTTCAAATGTTAAATAAAATCTGATTGGTTGGGGCAAAGTTAGCACCATTTTTAACGATAAGAACTTTTATTGCATCTCCCTGATAATAGTTTAATATCCCTTTAAAAGCGGTCCACTTCTGCTCAATATTTTTACCTAGGGATTATTTCTTTAATAGCACAAAAATAGCCTTCCTTAAGATAAAGGTTTTTGTTAACCCAGTTTATTTTTGTTTATTGCAACCTATATGAAATGTCACCAGCCAGTGTTAGTCAGCCCACCACACCTACCTCCATAAGCCACTTTGCACACCGCAGGGAGATACAAGGGCAGCTTTAAATATTTGTTTCCGGTGATGAAAGGTCTATAAATTCCCCTGTAAATGTTTTAGTAAATCATTAATTTCTCATTGTCTCACTAATATAGCACATGGCTGCCGTAGTATTTCCAAAAATTCTGGAAGAATCCTCGTATTTTTGAAGAATGACGAATACTCGGGCGCATTTGAAATTCACGCTGGCGGACTGTAATTTTTAGGTATTGTAGGCATTGATACGTGTTTCCAAGGACATTACCCAGGTCCCTGAGTGATTTAGTGTAAGTTACCAAGGCTATTTAGACCAATTTTAATGCGGATTTTGCCGAACTTTCATTTTAATAGGTTTAAATGGGTAAGCTCGCGGATTTTCGAATTTTAAAATTTT
Organism: Hymenochirus boettgeri; assembly: GCA_019447015.1. Classification (NCBI taxonomy): domain Eukaryota; kingdom Metazoa; phylum Chordata; class Amphibia; order Anura; family Pipidae; genus Hymenochirus; species Hymenochirus boettgeri. Next base: position 357,608 of record JAACNH010000174.1, on the reverse strand, counting down.
TTCGAAAATTCAAAGATCCTAGAGCGGACCGGATTTTGCGAAGTTCGGACATCTCTACTGTCATCCTGAATGATGTTCACCCATCACACCATACAGACCTTGGATTTTCCAAGAGACAGACACACAGCACATCTTCCTGTTAGTTCTAGCACTGGAGTAAACTGGTCCAGCATGCACAACATTCGGGATTATGGTTCTCCGGTTTGCAGGTAAATCCAGGATGAGCAGGAAAAGAATCGGGGATGAGGTGAGTGTAATTGACCTTTAAATTTCAAGTGTTTGGTGGGGATTCAGTTTCTCTTAAGCGACTGAAGAAAAATTATTGTTATCCTATCATTTTCTTCTTGTTATAAGAAATTATAGGATACTAGCCTTAGGTTGGGGGAAATAGTATTAAAAGCAATACTGAACCTTAATAAAAAAGTGGAAAATATAAATAAAATAACCATACCTCCTATGCATAAGGTATCTGGGTCAAACCAACAGCTGGAGTCAGCAGGGGGAGGAGTTCCGCCAGGAAATCGAATGGTCTTCCCCAAAAAACGTACTAAGCCCAAACTCATGTCCACTGAATATGTTGGGAAAAGCTGGGTGACTTTCCCATCAGTGTCCAACACTACAAAGTTGCTTAAATCATTTCCCGTCCCATCTGTGTATAAGGTTTGGGTAAAGCCAGGATATTCCAGGTTCTTTGAATATTCTACCAGGTTAGTTCCAGAAATCCAGACCCCTTCCTTCCAAGCCTTGCTCATTGCCTTTGCTAAGAGGTACATTGAGTTATAAATAGTTCCGAAAAGTGGGGAAACCTAAAAATAAGATATCGGGTTAGTTGTGTACAAATAATATTAATTACTGATGTGGGGAGATTCTCTTTAATGTAGAATAAAATATCAGGACATAAGTGACTGTGCACAGAATTCTATTACTGGGGTATTTCCTACGTGCATCTTCTCTAGCAGAACAATCCTGTAGGTATGAAGGATATACACCCAAATATCATAATATACACCCCAATACACCCCAATATCATAATATACACCTCAATATCATAATATACACCCAATATCATAATATACACCTCAATATCATAATATACACCCCAATATCTTAATATACAACCCAATATAAAATACACCCCAATATCTTAATATACACCCCAATAATAAAATATACACCCCAATAATACAATATACACCCCAATAATACAATATACAACCCCACATCAAACGGGGAGATTGTCAAGAGGGGTATTTGTTGACAATTTTCAGATCAATGAATGTCAATTAGATTGAGGCAATTTTATTTGTGTTTGTGGGAATTTACCAAACATTACATTTCGTTTCCCTTTGCCTAGTTGTTCTCTGGTGAATATTTATGATACAAATAGAGAATTTGGGCAGACATTAAAGGGCATGTCCACCCTTAAAACAAAAACTGGTGACTTGTCAGTTATCTGCCCTCAACCCCAACTGCTATTTTTACCAGTTTATTACATGTATTTGTAACCAGATATTTAATGATAAGTTATATCTCATTCTGGTAAAGGCATCTGCCTCTTCCTTATGCTCAATGAGCTTTTTATAAGTTTGAGAATGTGCAGAGGAGGCAGCATGGGAATCAACAGTCAATCATTGCAATCACAGCCTTGATTGACAGCATGGAGGGAGGAGCCAGTTTACTCTGCCAGAATGGGGACAATAATTAAAATCCAGAGGTGAGGACCTAGTGGAATTAGTTTATATACATTTAATTCTTCAAAAGTTGGAGCAATAAAAGAGAATTTAAAACAACAGAGGGAAAAATCATCAAATAGTAGTAGGAGGAAAAAATATTCCCTCTCACTGTCAGATACCGAGGTTGCCAAATGACTACAAAATCCTGAGTCCCGCAGTCAGGGCTGAAATCCGTCCTAGGAAGGGCCCTCGCAGCCCCACCCCAAAATGCACACTCTGCCCCCTGGAACAGCCCTCCTCCAGTCTGCCCCCAGCCCACCCCCGCCCTCCTGCTCGAGTGACGGATAAATCGGGCAACCCTGGTTACACCAAAGAAAAATAATGATTGTGAAACAAATGTATGAACTACCAGTTTCTCGTGGAAAACTCCCCTATTGTCCGTCCTACCTGCTGTGGTTCCAGTCTTGTCTTTAATTCTCCCTTTTCCTTCGCCTCGGCAAACACATCGTAAAATGACTTCTCTTCATAATCCATGGTGATGGTCAGTACCGCGTCGTAGGCTTCCTGCAGTTGGCTGTTCTTCTCGAGCACATAGAAGGAATGGTTCTTGTAAGGCAGACTGTAAAGCAAAGTGTCGTATGGAACAAATACATATCTTCCATCGGTAAGTCCCATCTCGTGGGCTTTGGTCAGAAACGTGGCCTGCTCCTCCCCTCCAATGAGCACAGAATGCATGCACATAATAATGACTAAAACACAAAGGACACACAGTGTTACAGGTGGAACCTAGGCTAGAGACAAGCACATACAACATGGTGAACACAATGCGCCACATGGTGGAATGTGGATATACCATCATCTACAGCTGGTGCCTTGCTATTCATAGTAAGTCCTAACATGGATACCCTTGTGTAAAGCCTCCCAATGGAATTATACAAGTTCAGTCTCAGCTAAAGACAGTATTGGCAGTGAATTGTTTGTAGTTTAGAACAGAGGTTCTCAGACATGTTCAGACCGTGGCACATCTGGTAATGCAATTTTTTCTCGGGGCACACCTGTGTTCTTAATGTTGGACCTAAAATTGGAATGACCCCATATTTTATGCACTTTACAGTGTAAATTGTGATATTGGTGACAATGTTTCCACTACAACAATTCTGAGGCTTCTGGCTCTTTGAAGTCACATCAGTGTCCCCGCCACACTTCCTGATCTTTCAATTTTATTTTACCTCTATTTGAATTTGAATAATTTTCCTTGATTTTATTGGTGACTGGACGGAGCCCTGATTCCCGGGTAACTCTAATTGAGAGCAGGAGTCTGGAGCATTTCCATGGCACAATTAGTATCAAACGAGCTCCATTCAACACCTTGTTTAATCTATACTACAAAGAATGAAGGAAGTTCTAAAGTCAAAGTCCAACCCGGTACTAGCGAGGTTACCTAATAAAGTGGCCAGTGAGTGTGAAGCATTAGGGGTTTGGCCTGTATAGGGCAATAGTGCCCAAGATTGTATCCCCCAGTAAAAGCTGTTTCTTGCTGTTTGTGAATTCCAGTACCCGCCTGCCAGTCTTCTAGCCCACCAGTCCGCCAGCCAACCAGTCTGCCAGACCACCAGTCCGCCAGACCACCAGTCTGCCAGCCCACCATTCCACCAGCCAACCAGCCCACCAGTACGCCAGCCAACCAGCCCACCAGTATACCAGCCAACCAGCCCACCAGTACGCCAGCCAACCAGCCCACCAGTACGCCAGCCAACCAGCCCACCAGTCCGCCAGCCAACCAGTCCACCAGTACACCAGCCCACCAGTCCACCAGACAACATTGCTTTTCTCTATATGTTTGTATTGAAACGGGTGGGAGCAATATAAAATGATTGTGGCCATTGATATATTATCAATTACATTTCCAGCTCCCTGCGGAATCTTTACACTTTTATTATTGCTGTGAAATAAAACTAAAATAAATTGTGTTTTAGGTTTAGGGTCTGGCACCTCATTAATGACCCTTCCTCCTTTTAAGAGAATTTTTAGCTGTAAGATCCAATGTAAAGCTGGGTACACAGTTAGCGATAAAGGGCTGTAATGTGTGTGCGTGTAACTAGAGTTCACAAATGGAAAATGTACCTCGGCCCCAATTGTCCCCCTGTATTAAAGTATAGGGAGCCTTACAGATTGTCTCACCTTTAAATGGACGCACGGGTAAATTGGGCGTGATGTGACTTTGCACAGAGCGGCCGAGGTAAGGTAAGTCACTTCACGGACATCTTTGGTATTTAAGTATAATGGGAACCTGGGGTTTGGGGGGTGTATTTGTATGACAAGTTATTTTTTTTAGACTGGACATTTAAGCCATTCACCAAACTGGTGTACAACATACAATCATACTACACGGAAACCTTTCCATAAATAACTGTTCTCTGGTCTGATGAACTGAACCTTTCATCTTCTCTGATATTTTTATTTATCTTTTACATTTGTATTAATTAGATTTTCATGAACTGATGAATTAGACAGAACGAGACTAAGAAAAATAAATAAACACGTATGTACTTCCACAAGCAGATTTTATGGGTAGGGTATAATAATGTTGACTCGATGGCATATGTCTTATATAACCCTCCAATACTATTACTATGTACTTCCACAAGCAGATTTTATGGGTAGGGTATAAAGGTTGGACTAGATGGACGTATGTCTTTATATAACCTCCAATACTATGTTACAATGTAACTGTTATACAGACATTATGGGTAGGGTATAAATGTTGGACTAGATGGACGTATATCTTTATACAACCTCCAATACTATGTTACTATGTAACTGTTATACAGACATTATGGCATTATGGGTAGGGTATAAAGGTTGGACTAGATGGACGTATGTCTTTATACAAGCTCCAATACTATGTTACTATGTAACTGTTATACACACATTATGGGTAGGGTATAAAGGTTGGACTAGATGGACGTATGTCTTTATACAACATCCAATACTATGTTACTATGTAACTGTTATACAGACATTATAGGTAGGGTATAAAGGTTGGACTAGATGGACGTATGTCTTTATACAACCTCCAATACTATGTTACTATGTAACTGTTAGACAGACATTATGGGTAGGGTATAAAGGTTGGACTAGATGGACGTATGTCCTTATACAACCTCCAATACTATGTTACTATGTAACTGTTATATAACCGGCAATTATATGGTAGGGTATAAAGGTTTGGACTAGATGGACGTATGTCTTTATACACCTCCATACTATGTTACATGTAACTGTTATACAGACATTATGGGTAGGTATAAAGTTGGACAGATGGACGTATGTCTTTATACAACCTCCAATACTATGTTACTATGTAACTGTTATACAGACATTATGGGTAGGGTAATAAAGGTTGGACTAGATGGACGTATGTCTATACACCTCCAATACTATGTTACTATGTAACTGTTATACAGACATATGGGTAGGGTATAAAGGTTGGACTAGATGGACGTATGTCTTTATAAACCTCCAATACTATGTTACTATGTAACTGTTATACAGACATTATGGGTAGGGTATAAAGGTTGGACTAGATGGACTATGTCTTTATACACCTCCAATACTAGTTACTATGTAACTGTTATACAGACATTGGGTAGGGTATAAAGGTTGGACTAGATGGACGTATGTCTTATAAACCTCCAATACTATTTACTATGTAACTGTTAGACAGACATTATGGGTAGGGTATAAAGGTTGGACTAGATGGACGTTGTTTATACAACCTCCAATACTATGTTACTATGTAACTGTTATACAGACATTATGGTTAGGGTATAAAGGTTGGACTAGATGGACTAATGTCTTTATAAACCTCAATACTATGTTATATGTAACTGTTATACGACATTATGGGTAGGGTATAAGGGTGGACTAGATGGACGTATTCTTTATAAACCTCCATACTATGTTACTATTCGGTTATACATACATTATGGTAGGGTATAAAGTTGGACTAGATGGACGTATTATCTTTTATACAACTCCAATACTATGTTACTATGTAACTGTTATACAGACATTATGGGTAGGGTATAAAGGTTGGACTAGATGGACGTATTCTTTATACAACCTCCATACTATGTTACTATGTAATGTTAACAGACATTATGGGTAGGGTATAAGTTGGACTAGATGGACGTATGTCTTATACACCTCAATACTATGTTACTATGTAACTGTTATACAGACATTATGGGTAGGGTATAAAGGTTGGACTAGATGGACTATGTCTTTATACACCTCCCAATACTATGTTACTATGTAACTGTTTACAGACTTAATGGTAGGGTATAAAGGTTGACTAGATGAGACGTATGTCTTTATACAACCTCCAATACTATGTTACTATGTAACTGTTATACAGACATTATGGGTAGGGTATAAAGTTGGATTAGATGGACTTATGTCTTTATAACAACCTCCAATACTATGTTACTATGTAACTGTTATACAGACATTATGGGTAGGTAATAAGGTTGGACTCATGATGGCCGTATGTCTTTATAACAACCCTCATAAACTATGTTACTATGTAACTGTTAACAACTTATGGGTAGGGTATAAAGGTTGGACTAGATGGACGTATGTCTTATATAACCTCCAATACTATGTTACTATGTAACTGTTATAACAGACTTATGGGTAGGGTATAAATAGGTTGGACTAGATGGACGTATGTCTTTATAAACCCTCCAATACTATGTTACTATGTACTGTTTATACGACATTATGGGTAGGTTATAAAGTTGGATAGATGGACGTAGTCTTTATACACCTTCAATACTATGTTACTATGTACCTGTTATACAGACATTATGGGTAGGGTATAAAGGTTGGACTAGATGGACGTATGCTTTATACAACCTCCAATACTATGTTACTATGTAACTGTTATACAGACATTATGGGTAGGGTATAAAGTTGGACTAGATGACAAATAGTCTTTATACACAACCTCCAATACTATGTTACTATGTACTTTTATACAGACATTATGGGTAGGGTTAATAAAGGTTGGACTAGATGGCGTATGTCCTTTAATACACCTCAATACTATGTTACTATGTAACTGTATACAGACATTATGGGTAGGGTATAACGGTTGGACTAGATGGACGTATGTCTTATACAACCTCCAATACTATGTTACTATGTAACTGTTATACAGACATGGGTAGGTATAAAGTTGGACTAGATGACATATGTCTTTTACAACCTCCAATACTATGTTACTATGTAACTGTTTATACAGACATTATGGGTAGGGTATAATGTTTGGTATCATGGACGTATGTCTTTATACAACCTCAATACTATGTTACATGTTACTGTTTTATACAGACATTATGGGTAGGGTATAAAGGTTGGACTAGATGACACTATGTCTTTATACAACCTCCAATACTATGTTACTATGTAACTGTTATAACAGACATTATGGGTAGGGTATAAAGGTTGGACTAGATGGACGTATGTCTTTATACAACCTCCAATACTATGTTACTATGTACTTTTATCCAGACATTATGGGTAGGGTATAAAGGTTGGACTAGATGGACGTATGTCTTTATACACCTCAATACTATGTTTTTATTATGTCTCAACTGATTAGGACAGACATTATGGTAGGGGTATAAAGGTTGGACTAGATGGACTATGTATTTAGATAACCTTCAATATGCTTGTGAAGGTTCTCATTCATCCAGGTCATGGTATATCTGTTGTATTCAATTAGATCAACTGGACTTGAAATGTAGTTCTTGAAGACGTTTCACTAGTCATCCGACTGGCTTTCTCAATTCAGAATGACTTGTACAAGAATCTGTGGCAATTATGTACCCTGGAAAATCCCAATTAGCATATCACAGCCAGGTGTTAAGGGTGTGATTAGATAGTGGCTAAGAGGTGTTATAGGAACGCCCAGAGTAAGGTGTTAAAACAGCATTGTACATGGCAGACAGTTGGTGTCGAACCCCCCCACCTCTATTTAGGCTTGGTTTCTTTATTTTCACATAAATGGCCTCCTTAACACCTCTCTTGAACCAGTCACGTTCCTTCGCCAGTATGTTAACATTACAATCTTCAAAGGTATGTCCTTTATCCTTAAGATGCAGATACACGGCTGAGTCCTGACCTGAGGAATTGGCTCTTCTGTGCTGGGCCATACGTTGATGCAGTTGCTGTTTGGTCTCCCCCACATACAAATCAGAGCATTCTTCACTGCACTGCACTGCATATATGATGTCGCTTTTCTTGTGTTTTGGTATTGGGTCTTTCGGATGTACCAATTGCTGCCTCAGTGTGTTGTTCGGTTTAAAGCAGACAGGGATACGATGTTTTTTGAAAATTCTTCTTAATTTCTCGGAGACCCCTGCTACATATGGGATGACCATGTTCTTCCTCCTGTCTTGCTTTTCCCCTTCACTGTTGGTATTCGTGTTCTTTTCTTTCCTTCTACTTCTTTTGACAAAGGCCCAGTCTGGATATCCACAAGTTTTAAGGGCTCCTCTGAGATGTTTCATTTCTTTAGCCTTCGCCTCTGTGCTAGTGGGGATGTTCTCGGCTCTGTGTTGCAGGGTTCTGATGACCCCCAGCTTGTGATCTAAAGGGTGGTGGGAGTCAAACATCAAATACTGATCTGTGTGTGTTGGTTTTCTGTAAACCTCTACTTCCAGTTTACCATTTTCCTTAACTTCTACCAAGCAGTCCAAGAAAGCCAGTTTGTTGTTTTGTACCTCTTCCCTTGTGAATTTAATGTTTTGGTCCACCGCATTAATGTGTTCTGTGAAAGCTTGTACTTCCTTCTGGTGGATTTTAACCCAGGTGTCATCAACATATCTGAACCAGTGGCTGGGTGCTATGCCCTTAAAGGTATTAAGCGCCTGTGTTTCTACCTCCTCCATGTAAAGGTTGGCCACAATAGGTGAAACTGGAGATCCCATAGCACATCCATGTTTTTGCTTATAGAACTTATCCCTGTATTTGAAATAGGTGGTATTCAGGCACAAGTCCAACAAGGAACACACCTGTTCTGGGTTGAGATCAGTTCTGCTGGTAAGAGTGCTGTCTTGGCCCAGCCGTTTTCTCACCATGTCAACAGCCTCCTTGGTGGGTATACAAGTGAAGAGAGATGTCACATCATAGGACACCATAGTTTCTTCTACACCGAGTACTATATCTTCAATCTTGTTGGTGAAATCCTGAGAGTTCTGGATGTGATGCTTAGAACTTCCCACCAAAGGTCCTAAGATGTTAGCTAGATATTTTGCCACCTTGTATGTTACCGAGTTGATGCTGCTGACTATAGGTCTTAGTGGGGCCCCTTCCTTATGTATCTTTGGGAGTCCATATATGCATGGATGTGCCTCACCAGGGTAGAGGTGATGATACATTGCTCGGTCAATGGCTTTATCCTTTTGAAGCTGTTGTAGTAAGTCTATGACTCTTTTCTTGTAACGGCTGGTGGGATCCCTTGTTAAAGCCTCATATGTGTTGTTATCGGCCAGGAGCATGGTCACCTTATCATGGTAGTCTGAGGTGTTGAGTACCACTGTGCATCTTCCCTTGTCTGCCGGTAGAATGGTGATACTGGAATCTTTGGTATAAAGGTTGGACTAGATGGACGTATGTCTTTATACAACCTTCAATACTATGTTATTATGTAACTGTTAGACAGACATTATGGGTAAGGTGTTACTATGTAACTGTTATACAGACATTATGGGTAGGGTATAAAGGTTGGACTGGATGGACGTATATCTTTATACAACCTCCAATACTATGTTACTATGTTACTGTTATACAGACATTATGGGTAGGGTATAAAGGTTGGACTAGATGGACGTATATCTTTATACAACCTCCATTACATTACTATGTTGCATTTCTTTATAATTATGTTACATTACTATGTTGTTGTTAAGGGATGGTTTTTTAGATCTGTATTCACATTTTAGGTTCAGTATTTTTATTAAAATTTTCCTTTTAAATGAAAGGAAGTTATTGGGAGTTATATCGAGAAGGTAAGATTATGACATCTATATGGGCACATGGGATCATAACATATCTGGACACTCCTATGTGTGTACCTTGTATATATAGAATAATCTATAAACTCTACATCTAAATAGGATCTTCAATCCAGACATAACAAAATGAGAA
>JAACNH010000174.1:231735-347387 GCA_019447015.1 Hymenochirus boettgeri | reverse complement strand
AGAAGGGTTGCAGCATCACAATATCCAGGGTTTAAGGGGCCTAAGAAAGCAGACGAGAGTTTATTATAACTTGAAAACTCCACCAGAGCTTTAGATGTTTCACAGTTCTCCAGAAGGATCCGGTAGTCAAACTTGTAACTCAGTCCTAATGTGGAATCCTTGTTAATCTTCTCCACTGCTAACCTAGCCGCCATCTCTGGATAGGCTTTGGAGAATAGTCGGTCACATTTCCAAGGACCAACAACACCTACGGTGAAATTTGTGCATTGTACACACAACGTATTTATTAAAATTGTCAAAAGTTTCCACCACAATGATACAGAGAAGTGGAACCTTTTTGAGTGTCGCCCTCTGGATTCTTGGAGTCTTGATTGCTTCGGTAAGAAGTCTCCAAGACTTATGGAAAAATAGACCATTGTCTTGTAGCTTGTATCCACCAAGCTAATGTCCTCCAGAGGCCATGGTTAATTATCCTGCAATGTCTGGGGATAAAACCTTTTACCTATCAACAAATAAAACAAGAAAAATAATAAATAAAACAAATCGGCTTATTGTTGTTCATGGTAAAACGAAATGCTTTATAAAATATTGTCATGTAACCATGAAACTGAAACTTGGTTGGTTCAGCCTCTCAAAGCTTGGCCACCTGTATTTCACCAAATGAAGTATTCTGTCAACATTTCTGGACATTATTGGACCCGCCAACCTAAAGACAACAGAATTGTGAATTTATTTTCCTGCCTGGTTGCTTGGGATATTTGGATTGAACCTTTAACAGATCTATCAATGTGCCCAGGTGAATGTTAACCAGTCATTTACACCGCAGCCACGTGCTACGCTAGGGAGACAACAGGAGCTCAGGAGTACAAATGCGTGGCTAAGAGAGTGCTGTAAGGAGATGGGGTTTGGGCTTTTAGAGAACTGGGATGACTTTCTGTTGGCTACAGGCTCTTTAGTAGAGACGGATTGCACCTTGACTTTCTGTTGGCTACAGGCTCTTTAGTAGAGACGGATTGCACCTCAATGATGATGGTGCAGCTGTTTTGGGGGAGAAGATGGCTAGAGGAGATATGGCGGGGTACATTGGACTACACAGGGGTAGACAGAGGGAATAGGGATCAGGGGGCTAATAAGATAAAGGGTGAGCATAGAGGATTAGGAGGCATGTACGTCCATTTTTGGAAGTAAATTGAATGATAATCTAAAATGTATGTTTACAAATGCAAGGAGTCTGTCTGGAAAAACTGGAGAACTAGTACTAATAGCTTTAAAGCAAAGGTATAATGTAATTGGTATAGCAGAAACATGGCTAAATGATTCACACGACTAGATAGTAAATATTGAAGGATACTCCTTATTTAGACATGACAGAGTTAATAATAAAGGAGGGGGGTATGTATGTATGTTAAACAGGAATTGAAGCCAAATCTAAAAGATGGAATAGATGGGGGTATAAACGATTAGTTCTGGTTGGAACAGGGATACTATATAATATTGAGAATTACTGGTATTAATACATATACTGTAGTTCTGGTTGGAACAGGGATACTATATAATATTGAGAATTACTGGTATTATATAAACAGATTAAACAGAAGTGGCCCCAGTACAGAACCCTGAGGAACTCCGCTTAGAACTTTAGCCCACATAGATGTAGCTCCATTAACCACCACTCTCTGTGATCCAATAACCAGTTCTCTATCCATGTACAAATGTTTTCTTCAAGGCCAACAGTCCTCAGTTTATACATTAGTCACAAATGTTTTCTTCAAGGCCAACAGTCCTCAGTTTATACATTAGTCGCCTATGTGGCACAGTATCAAAGGCTTTTGCAAAATCCAAATATACCACATCCACAGCTGTGCCTGAATCTAACTTCTTACTCACTTCTTCATAAAAACCAATTAAATTTGTCTGGCATGATCGAATTTTCTGGAAATTGATCCTGTGCTGTATTTAGACAATTAAATAAAAGCTGTGTTAGACTCTCCAGTAATGATTTGTTCCTTTTGGATGATATTTTAATGATGTAGATTTTGAAATTTGAATTTACGTAACACCAAATTTTACACATTATCGGACACATTGAGTTCAGAGGGTGAAGGGTCAATTGTTGATCAATGGTACAATCTGCCAAGTTCAACAATGTCCTTATGGCTCCGTTAGAAGGTAAAGGTCTAGATATGACGAGTTTGGATCGACCAATCAAAAACCCTCTGACTTGCCAACATGTAAATGTAAATTATAACTAACTCTATAATTACCAAGATGTTGTGTAACTAGGATAGAAATGGTCCAACTGCAATAAAGACTTTCTTACAATTTCCAATAATTTGGAAATTATTTTGTTCAATATCAAAATGTCTCATATGTAAAACTTGTGTGTGAGCTGGTTATGAGCTTCCTTTATATATTGTTCTTAGGATATATTATATACTGGACTTACTGCCCAGATCCATTAGAGATGAGTGGTGTGGGGGTCGACCATCTGTCCATTCAAGGTTTCTTCTGATCCACTGTTCATTTTCATTGTGTTTGTCCTGCTAATACATCATCCAGATCCTTAAAGGAGAAGTAAACCCCTTTTTTTATACTTTAGAATCTGAAAACAACCCCCTAAAAACACCAATAAGCTATAAAATACCACTCCAGTAAATTGTATTAAAGTAAATGTAAGCCTGTTAAGAACTGGATGAAGTATCTGTGTGTATGTGCAGTGTCAGACCACACCTCCTGACATCAGTCACATGCTTCCTTGCTGCATCTGTCCAGTAAAAGGATTGGCTAGAGATTATTAATGGGTGTGACCAACTGTAACAATTTCTGCCATAGCTGAGGGACTGAGCATGTGCAGAACATAATGGTCGTTGACCAAACTGTCTGATACTAGAATGCTGAGAAGTAAAGCACAAACCATATGTTATTTAGGTACATTTCCCAGCTCCTGCATCAAAATGAGAGTTAAGACACAGATTACTGGTTTTATATCAAGGTGTTCTGCCTTCTGGTTCAGTGTTGTTCTGTGGCTTTAGTTGTCCTTTAACTATAACCATGAATCCATCTTCATTATACAAACCCACCAAGTGTTTGTCTTTCATTCACTACTGACACCGTCAGGTTGTGTATATTGTCACAATCTATCACAAAGTCTCAAAGGACAAATTTGTGGTTTACTTCTAGAAATACATTGCTTGGGATCTTAGTCAACACATATTAAAATACTATCATTGTCATGTTTACTGTTTAAAAAAAACAATGTGACCATAAGAAAATAAACCTTATTTGTAATATATTTTGATTGTTAAAGAATGAACCCTCTAAATCTGTGGAACATCTGAAGATGTTAGATATTTACTTACATGTGTATGAAATGATGCAATATCCTAGGACCTACATGTCAGTGAAGATGCCTATTTATGGTCTCAGGTCTTAGAAGCCCATGTGGACATCCATCCAATGAGTAAAATAATTCAATAAGTACAACACACAGTAATCCACATATTCCAAGCTTCTTGAGTTTCCTACAGGACACGGCCAACTTTCAGAACCAAGGACAGCAGCCATCCAAGGACCTCTAACAGTAGAGTTGTCTAACCAAGGTTCTTTATCAATCCAATCTCCCTGTAAATGAGGTAGAACCTTGTGTTTTCTCCCCGGTTGTGCTATTTTGTTGTTCCAGTCTCTGCAGGTCCTATCTGGTGTATTTAGAATGATGCATTGTAAAAGTTCTGTATAAAAGGAACATATCACCATAGTTTAAACTTTGCCTTTGTGAAGAAGAGCAGATCTCACATATCATTCCAGGCTTCATATCGTTATGAATTAATAAATGTTGGTCCGAATACTCAACATGATCAACCCCAGCTCATCGCCAGTAGTAAATATTCGGTCTGTGTTTGCGGATTGCCCATATGTTTCTGCTAATTCCTCTTAGATGCAGAGTAGAGCTGAATTCCAGCGTTTCTGCAACAATTTCTCACTAAGTGACCTTTAAGTCAGGGCTGGAGAATTATTTGGATATGTGCGAGTGGTTAATCTGTGCTTTGGGTAGGAGGCTTTGTAAGAAGATTGCTGTCTCTCTATCTCACACGTCTAACTTCTCTTTCTAAATTTCACTGTCTCTTGTCTGTCTGTTTTCTACACTTCACGCATTGGGCTTAGAATGTTAAATATTGGAACATCTTTAGATTTTATTCTTTCACTCTGAAGACAAATACTCATCTTAATGTGATTCAACATCCAGTATTATGTCTATCTGTACTGAATGGGATTCATTATGAATGAGATGCACAGGGGAAACAACACTTTTTCAATTATTTTAACCTTGAATATGTTGTTTAGTTATAGAAAGGCAAATCCTTATTATATGTTAATGATAAAAGTAATTGTCTTGTAAAGGGAAAGTTCGATTTTATTTCTCCCCAGTCAATTGCAAATCAACGTGACTGCACTTGTATTAAATGAACCTTTCTAGTTAATAGTGAAACTTCCCTTCATTTTACTGAGTAGATTGGAGGAAAGTAAAGGTGCAGGAATGGACAATACACACGCTAAGGTTCTGGGCAGTTGTGTGAAGTGCTGCAGTAAATCCTTAATTCCCCTGTAGAGCATTGGAGACTTAATACAGGTGATGTCAATAGATTAAAAAAGGGGTGTGGGAAAAATGTTCACATGATCTGCCGGGTCTTGAATAATCCAAGAACAAGGAGCATCATAAGGTCTATGGTTAGTCTATGGTTGGTCTATGGTTAGTTTAGGGTTGGTCTATGGTAACCCTATGGTTGGTCTATGGTTAGTCTATGGTTGGTATATAGTTAGTTTAGGGTTGGTCTTGGTTCCCCTATGGTAGTCTATGGTTAGTCTATGGTTGGTATATAGTTAGTTTAGGGTTGGTCTATGGTTACCCTATGGTTAGTCTATTGTGGTGAATGGTTAGTCTATGGTTGGTTTATGGTTAGTTTAGGGTTGGTCTATGGTAACCCTATGGTTGGTCTATGGTTGGTATATAGTTAGTTTAGGGTTGGTCTATGGTTAGCCTATGGTTAGTCTATTATTGGTCTATGATTGGCATATGGTTGGTCTATGGTTAGTCTATGGTTGGTCCATGATTGTTCTATGGTTTGTCTATGATTGGTCTTTTGTTAGTCTATGGTTAGTCTATGGTTGTGCTATGGTTGGTCTTATGGATAGTATATGGTTGGTCTATGGTTGTGCTATGGTTGGTCTATGGATAGTGTATGGTTGGTCTATGGTTGTGCTATGGTTGGTCTATGGATATTGTATGGTTGGTCTATGATTGGTCTATGGTTAGTCTACATGACTGTTGCCATATGAGGTTTACTTTCTCTATTGGTTCTTCCTGATTCTTCTGTTAACTTGCTCACACCAACTGTTAGTTATACTGGGAATATTTACCATTCTTTGGAATGGGAGGTTCCTCCATGGATGGGGTCAGTTCTGAAGTTACTTCATTGAAATGGTTCCTGCAGCCGTCACTTACTCACTGTCGGTACAGCGACACAAAATACCGTAATGTTCGTTTTCACCCGTTTTCCTTTTTTGGTGATCAAACTTCAACCCTGGATCCAGTGCCATTTTACTGCTCCATTAATATTACATAATGTTCTCTATTCACATTGGTACAGTAATAATAATAATTATTATTATTCCTCATACCTGATAATTCAGCCAATATAGAATAATTGTCCCGCTGGATATGCCAGTTCTTCATTCTGACTGTATTATAAGGGATGTGGTTAGTCCCAGCTAGAAAAGAAATAAACTGCCTCATTATTACCTGTTTGTTCTTATTTGCGGAGCTATCCATCGAGCTCAGAGTTATCCAGAGGAACAAGGCAAACATAAGCATTGTCAATGCTGTATATTGTCAATAAAACAGAATGAATAACAATAATAGATGGGTCTCTGCTACATTATTTGTTGTGAAAATATAACTTTATTTATAATAAAATAACCCAGTACACATTGAAACATTAAAGTAGAACTCCATTAACATTCATTATTCTAATCACTAGTTATTATCAATTTAAAGGCAGGTGTCTGGAAATAAGTAAAAGTGTTTTTAACATTATCTTGGCTGTGATTACTTTCCCTTTATATCAGATCAAAAGATGAAGTTAAATTAACTCATGTTGTGCCAGATCAGATTATTGTGATGTTTATCTAGACACAGATGGTGAATGGGATGAAAAGGCAGAAAATTCTGAAATATTATTATAGCTTCGTATGGTACTAGTGTAACACTGTGCATAAAGCTTTCCTTTAATATTGAGGGTCTGTCTCATAGATTGATTGATAGATAGATAGATATATAGATAGATGATAGATAGATAGATGATAGATAGATAGATAGATAGATACGATCGATAGATAGATAGATTAGATAATACTAGATGATGATATGATAGATAGAAAGATAGATAGATAGATAGATCCGATCGATCCGATAGATAGCTCAGCTCGATCAGATCTCTCGCTCGCTAGATCGCCTCGCTCGCTCGCTAGACATCGCCCGCTCGACCCGGTCTGCTCGATGTTGCTAGATAGATACTCGCTCGCTCTGGAGATCGCTGCTGCCTCGCTCGCTCGCCGCTCGTCTCGCTCGCTCGCTCGCTGCTCGCTCGCTCGTCGCTCGCTCGCTCGCTGCTCTGCTCTCCTCCCCGGTTGCTCCTGGCTCGCTCGCTCGCTCCCGCTCGCTCGCTCGTCGCTCGCTCGCTCGCTCGCTCGACTCGCTCGCTCGCGCTGCTCTCTGCTCCCCTCCCGTGCTCTGGCCGCTCTCTCGCGCTCCCTCGCTCCCTCCCGCTCTCTCGCTCGCTGCCTGCTCGCTGCTGCTCGCTCGCTCGCTCGCTCGCTCGCTGCTGCTCGCTCGCTCGCTCGCTCCTCGCTCGCTCGCTCGCTCTGGCGCTCGCTGGCTCGCCTCGCTCGCTGCTCGCTCGCTCCCTCGCTCGCTCGCTCGCTGCTCGCTCCCTCCCGGTTGCTCCTGCTCGCTCTCGCTCGCTGCTCGCTCCCTCCCCGGTGCTCCTGGCCGCTCGCTCGCTCGCTCGCTCGTTCGCTCCCTCGCTCGCTCGCTGCTCGCTCGCTCGCTCGCTCGCTCGCTCGCTCGCTCGCTCGCTCGCTCGCTCGCCCCTCGCTCTCGCCCCGTGCTCGCTCGCCTCGCTCTCTCCTCTCTCGCTCCTCGCTCCTCGCTCGCTCGCTCGCTCTCGCTCGCTCCCCGCTGCTCGCTCGCTGCTCCTCGCTCCTCTCGCTACTCGCTCGCTCGCTGCTCGCTCGCTCGCTCTCGCTCGCTCGCTCGCTCGCTCGCTCGCTCGCTCGCTCGCCCTCGCTCTCTCGCCCGCTCCTCGCTCCTGCTCGGCTCGCTCGCCCGCTCGCTCGCTCGCTCCCTCTCGCTCCTCGCTCCTGTCGCTGCATAGACCCGCGCGAGCGCGCCGCGCGCGCCGCGCGCGCGCGCGCCGGCTCGCTCGCTTCCTCGCTCGCTCGCTGTCCCTCACTCGCTATCTCGCTCTACGCTCGCTGGCTTGTCGCCTCGCGCTCGCTCGCCTCCTCGCTGCTCGCTCGCTCGCTCGCTCGCTCGCTGCTCGCTCGCTCGCTTGTCGCTCGCTGCGCTCGCTCGCTCGCGCTCGCGCTCCACGCTCGCTCGCTCGCTCGCTCGCTCGCGTCGGCTCGCTCGCTCGCTCGCTCGCTCTGCTCGCTCGCTCGCTCGCTCCATCGTCTCCTGCTCGCTCGCTCGCTCGCTCGCCTCGCTCGTCTCCGCTCGCTCGCTCGCGCTGCTGCTGCGCTCGCTCGCTCGCTCGCTCTCGCTCTGCTCCGCTCGCTCGCTCGCCTCGCTCGTCGCTCGCTCGCTCGCTCGCTCCTCGTGCTCGCTCGCTCGCTCGCTCGCTGCTGCTCGCGTCGTGCTCCCGCGCTCGCTCGTCGCTCGCTCGCTCGCTCGCTCTCGTCTCGTCGCTCCCTCGCTCGCTCATCGCTCGCTCGCTCGCTCGCTCGCTCGCTCGCTCGCTCGCTGCTCGCTGCTCGCAGATCGAAGAAGCTCCGAATAATAGATATTCGACAGATATGATACTAGTGATGCTGATCCTATAATGATAGATCGCATAGCTATAGATAGATTGATAGATGATCGCTAGATAGACATCGCAGATGATGATAGGATAGTATAGATAGATAGATAGTAGATCAGATAGATAGACCAGATAGATAATAGATAGATAGATAGATCGAATAGATAATATATCGACAGACAATAGATATAGATATATGAAAGATAATAGACAGATATAGATACCACACCAACACATTTTGTATTTTATTTTATTACCATGTAAAGTTCTGCTTTTTTATTAATGAGCCCAGACATTAGAACATGAAGATTGTAACCCAGTAACGTGGGAGACTGATGGACATTTCCTATATATAAAAGCCTGGATTTCAATTTAAAGGCATTGACTGGATGGATCTCTCCTTGTGTGAAAGTCTCTCTGACGATTAAAACCACCCACCTGACCTATATCCCCTAAGCTGATAACACTAAGCAGCTCGAAATGATTAGACTCAGCTTGTTCCCTGCAATAGGTAGTGAGACGTTAAGACAATCAGCAAACATAGTCACGACACCATCTATACCCAATGTACTGAACCTTATCCCGGGCTAGATCTACTCAATGGGGGTTAATAACCATTTCTATACACGGGGCTGTTACTGTTCTATGGACGGAACCTTATCCCGGGCTAGATCTACTCAATGGGGGGTTAATAACCATTTCTATACATGGGGCTGTTACTGTTCTATGGACTGAACCTTATCCCGGGCTAGATCTACTCAATGGGGGTTATAACCATTTCTATACACGGGGCTGTACTGTTTCTATGGACGGAAACCCTTATCCCGGGCTAGATCTACTCAATGGGGTTATACCAGTTTCTCATATCCATGGGGCTGTTACTGTTCTATGGACGGAACCTTATCCCGGGCTAGATCTACTCAATGGGGGTTAATAACCATTTCTATACACGGGCTGTTACTGTTCTGTGGACGGAACCTTATCCCGGGCTAGATCTACTCAATGGGGTTAATACCATTTCTATACACGGGCTGTTACTGTTCTATGGAGAACCTTATCCCGGGCTAGATCTACTCAATGGGGGTTAATAACCATTTCTATACACGGGGTGCGTTACTGTTCTATGGGACGTGAACCTTATCCCGGCTAGTCTAACTCAATGGGGTTAATAAACCATTTCTATACACGGGGCTGTTTACTGTTCTATGGACGCAACTTATCCCGGCTAGATCTACTCAATGGGGTTTATAACCATTCTATCCACGGGCCTGTTACTGTTTCATGACGGAACCTTATCCCGGCTAGATTCTACTCAATGGGGGTTAATAACCATTTCTATACACGGGGCTGTTACTGTTCTATGGACGGAACCTTATCCCGGGCTAGATCTACTCAATGGGGTTAATAACCATTTCTATACATGGGCTGTTACTGTTCTATGACGGAACCTTATCCCGGCTAGATCTACTCATGGGGTTAATAACCATTTCTATACACGGGGCTGTTACTGTTCTATACGGAACCTTTATCCCGGGCTAGATCTACCAATGGGGTTAATAACCATTTCTATACACGGGCTGTTACTGTTCTATGGACGGAACCTTATCCCGGGCTAGATCTACTCAATGGGGTTAATTACCATTTCTATACACGGGGCTGTTACTGTTCTATGGCGTGAACCTTATCCCGGGCTAGATCTACTCAATGGGGGTTAATAACCATTTCTATACACGGGGCTGTTACTGTTCTATGGACGGAACCTTATCCCGGGCTAGATCTACTCAATGGGGTTAATACCATTTCTATACACGGGGCTGTTACTGTTCTATGGACGGACTATCCTATCCGGGTAGATCTACTCAATGGGGGTTAATAACCATTTCTTACACGGGGCTGTTACTGTTCTATGGACGGAACCTTATCCCGGGCTAGATCTACTCAATGGGGTTAATAACCATTTCTATACACGGGGCTGTTACTGTTCTATGGACGGAACCTTATCCCGGCTAGATCTACTCAATGGGGTTAATACCCATTTCTATACACGGGGCTGTTACTGTTCTATGGACTGAACCTTATCCCGGGCTAGATCTACTCAATGGGGGTTAATAACCATTTCTATACACGGGGCTGTTACTGTTCTATGCTGAACCTTATCCCGGGCTAGATCTACTCAATGGGGGTTAATAACCATTTCTATACAGGGGCTGTTACTGTTCTATGGACGGAACCTTATCCCGGGCTAGATCTACTCAATGGGGGTTAATAACCATTTCTATACACGGGGCTGTTACTGGTTCTATGGACGGAACCTTATCCCGGGCTAGATCTACTCAATGGGGGTTAATAACCATTTCTATACTGGGGCTGTTACTGTTTCTATGACGGAACCTTATCCCGGCTAGATCTACTCATATGGGGTTAATACCCATTTCTATCACGGCCTGTTACTGTTCATGGACTGAACCTTATCCCGGCTGCTAGATCTACTCAATGGGGTTAATACCATTTCTATAAGGGGCTGTTACTGTTCTATGGACGGAACCTTATCCGCGTAGATCTACTCAATGGGGGTAATAACCATTTCTATACACGGGGCTGTTACTGTTCTATGGACGGAACCTTATCCCGGGCTAGATCTACTCAATGGGGTTTAATAACCATTTCTATACACGGGGCTGTTACTGTTCTATGGACGGAACCTTATCCCGGGCTAGATCTACTCAATGGGGTTAATAACCATTTCTATACACGGGGCTGTTTACTGTTCTTGGACGGAACCTTATCCCGGGCTAGATCTACTCAATGGGGTTTAATAACCATTTCTATACAGGGGCTGTTACTGTTCTGGACGGAACCTTATCCCGGGCTAGATCTACTCAATGGGTTAATACCATTTCTCATCACGGGGCTGTTACTGTTCTATGGACGGAACCTTACCCGGGCTAGATCTATCAATGGGGGTTAATAACCATTTCTATACATGGGGCTGTTACTGTTCTATGGACGGAACCTTATCCCGGGCTAGATCTACTCAATGGGGGTTAATAACCATTTCTATACACGGGCTGTTACTGTTCTATGGACTGAACCTTATCCCGGGCTAGATCTACTCAATGGGGGTTAATAACCATTTCTATACATGGGGCTGTTACTGTTCTATGGACGGAACTTATCCCGGGCTAGATCTACTCAATGGGGTTAATAACCATTTCTATACACGGGGCTGTTACTGTTCTATGGACGGAACCTTATCCCGGGCTAGATCTACTCAATGGGGGTTAATAACCATTTCTTATACACGGGGCTGTTACTGTTCTATGGACGGAACCTTATCCCGGGCTAGATCTACTCAATGGTGGGGTTAATAACCATTTCTATACACGGGGCTGTTACTGTTCTCTATGGACGGAACCTTATCCCGGCTTAGATCTACTCAATGGGGGTTAATAAACCATTTCTATACACGGGGCTGTTTACTGTTCTATGGACGGAACCTTATCCCGGGCTAGATCTACCAATGGGGGTTAATAACCATTCTCTATACACGGGGCTGTTACTGTTCTATGTGACTGAACCTTAACCCGGGCTAGATCTACTCAATGGGGTTATAACCATTTCTATACGGGCTGGTTACTGTTCTATGGACGGAACCTTATCCCGGGCTAGATCTACTACAATGGGGGTTAATAACCATTTCTATACAGGGCTGTTACTGTTCTAGGACGGAACCTTATCCCGGGCTAGATCTACCAATGGGGGTTAAACCTTTCTATACATGGGGCTTTACTGTTCTATGGACGGAACCTTATCCCGGCTAGATCTACTCAATGGGGGTTAATACCATTTCTATACACGGGGCTGTTACTGTTCTATGGACGAACCTTATCCCGGGCTAGATCTACTCAATGGGGTTTAATAACCATTTCTATACACGGGCGTTGTACTGTTCTGGACTGACCTTATCCCGGGCTAGATCTACTCAATGGGGGTTAATAACCATTTCTATACTGGGGCTGTTACTGTTCTATGGACGAACCTTATCCCGGGCTAGATCTACTCATGGGGGTTAATACCATTTCTATACACGGGCTGTTACTGTCAAGGGACTGAACCTTATCCCGGGCTAGATCTACTCATGGGGGTTAATAACCATTTCTATACACGGGGCTGTTACTGTTCTATGGACGGAACCTTATCCCGGCTAGATCTACTCAATGGGGGTTAATAACCATTTCTATACCGGGGCTGTTTACTGTTCTATGGACGGAACCTATCCCGGGCAGATCTACCAATGGGGGTTAATAACCATTTCTATACACGGGGCGTTCGTGTTTCTATGGACGAACCTTATCCCGGGCTAGATCTCACTCAATGGGGTTTAATAACCATTTCTATACACGGGGCTGTTACTGTTCTATGGACGAACCTATCCCGGGCTAGATCTACTCAATGGGGGTTAATAACCATTTCTATACATGGGGGCTGTTACTGTTCTATGGACGGAACCTTATCCCGGGCTAGATCTACTCAATGGGGGTTAATAACCATTTCTATACACGGGGCTGTTACTGTTCTATGTCGGAACCTTATCCCGGGCTAGATCTACTCAATGGGGTTAATAACCATTTCTATACACGGGGCTGTTACTGTTCTATGGACTGAACCTTATCCCGGGCTAGATCTACTCAATGGGGTTAATAACCATTTCTATACACGGGGCTGTTACTGTTCTATGGACGAAACCTTATCCCGGGCTAGATCTACTCAATGGGGGTATAACCATTTCTATACAACGGGGGCTGTTACTGTTCTATGGACGGAACCTTATCCCGGGCTAGATCTACTCAATGGGGGTTAATAACCATTTCTATACACGGGGCTGTTACTGTTCTATGGACGGAACCTTATCCCGGGCTAGATCTACCAATGGGGTTAATAACCATTTCTATACACGGGGCTGTTACTGTTCTATGGACTGAACCTTATCCCGGGCTAGATCTACTCAATGGGGTTAATAACCATTTCTATACAGGGCTGTTACTGTTTCTATGGACGAGAACCTTATCCCGGGCTAGATCTACTCAATGGGGGTTAATAACCATTTTCTATACACGGGCTGTTACTGTTCTATGGACGAACCTTATCCCGGGCTAGATCTACTCAATGGGGGTTAATAACATTTCTATACATGGGGCTGTTCTGTTCTATGGACTCCTATCCCGGGCTAGTCTACTCATGGGGGTTATCAAACCATTTCTATACACGGGCTGTTACTGTTCTATGGACGGAACCTTATCCCGGGCTAGATCTACTCATGGGTTATAACCATTTCTATACACGGGGCTGTTTACTGTTCTATGACGGAACCTTATCCCGGGCTAGATCTACTCAATGGGGGTTAATAACCATTCTATACAGGGGCTGTTAACTGTTCTATGGACGGAACCTTATCCCGGCTAGTCTACTCAATGGGGTTAATAACCATTTCTATACACGGGGCTGTTACTGTTCTATGGACGGAACCTTATCCCGGCTAGATCTACTCAATGGGGGTTAATACCCATTTCTATACACGGGGCTGTTACTGTTCTCTATGGACGGAACTTATCCCGGGCTAGATCTACTCAATGGGGGTTAATAACCTTTTCTATACACGGGCTGTTACTGTTCATGGACGGAACCTTATCCCGGGCTAGATCTACTCAATGGGGGTTAATAACCATTTCTATAACACGGGGCGTTACTGTTCTATGGACGGAACCTTATCCCCGGGCTAGATCTACTCAAGGGGGTTAATAACCTTTCTATTCACGGGCTGTTACTGTTCTATGGACGGAACCTTATCCCGGGCAGATCTACTCAATGGGTTAATAACCTTTTCATACATGGGGCTGTTACTGTTTCATGGACGGAACCTTATCCCGGGCTAGATCTACTCAATGGGGTTAATAACCATTTCTATCCGGGGGCGTTTACTGTTCTATGGACCGGAACCTTATCCCGGGCTAGATCTACTCAATGGGGGTTATAACCATTTCTATACACGGGGCTGTTACTGTTCTATGGACGGAACTTATCCCGGGCTAGATCTACTCATGGGGGTTAATAACCATTTCTATACAGGGCTGTACTGGTTCTATGGACGGAACCTTATCCCGGCTAATCTACTCAATGGGGGTTAATAACCATTTCTTACATCGGGGTTTGTTACTGTTCTAGTTGACGAACCTTATCCCGGGCTAGATCTAACTCATGGGGGTTAATACCATTTCTATACACGGGGCTGTTACTGTTCTATGGACGGAACCTTATCCACCGGGCTAGATCTACTCAAATGGGTTAATAACCATTTCCTATACACGGGGCTGTTACTGTTCTATGTACGAACCTTATCCCGGCTAGATCTACTCAATGGGGGTTAATAACCATTTCTATGTCACGGGGCTGTTACTCTGTTCTATGACTACCTTATCCCGGGCTGATTCTACTCAATGGGGGTTAATAAAACCATTTCTATACACGGGGCTGTTACTGTTCTATGGACGAACCTTATCCCGGGCTAGATCCTACTCAATGGGGTTAATAACCATTTCATACACGGGGCTGTTACTGTTTCTATGGACGGAACCTTATCCCCGGGCTAGATCTACTCAATGGGTTATATAACCATTTCTATACACGGGGCTGTTACTGTTCTATGGACGAACCTTATCCGGGCTAGATCTACTCAATGGGGTTAATACCCATTTCTATACACGGGGGCTGTTACTGTTCTATGGGACTGAACCTTATCCCGGGCTAGATCTCCTCATGGGGTTAATAACCATTTCTATACACGGGTCTGTTACTGTTCTATGACTGAACCTTATCCGGGCTAGATCAACTCAATGGGGGTTAATACCATTTCTATACGGGGCTGTTACTGTTCTGTGGAACGGAACCTATCCCGGGCTAGATCTACTCATGGGGGTTTAATAACCATTTCTATACACGGGGCTGTTACTGTTCTATGGACGGAACCTTATCCCGGGCTAGATCTACTCAATGGGGTTAATAACCATTTCTATACACGGGGCTGTTTCGGTTCTATGGACGGAACCTTCTCCCGGGCTAGATCTACTCAATGGGGTTATAACCATTTCTAACCGGGGCTGTTACTGTTCTATGGACGGAACCTATCCCGGGCTAGATCTACTCATGGGGGTTATAACCATTTCTATACACGGGGCTGTTACTGTTCTTATGACGGAACCTTATCCCGGGCTAGATCTACTCATATGGGGTTTAATACCCATTTCTATACACGGGTGACTGTTCTGGGACCAAAGCAATGTACAGATGAGATTCATGTTGATAAATGGCAGGTGATGTCATTTTGGCACTAAAAAACTCCTTGTGCCGCTTATACATAATGGCTCTGTGTTAAGTGAAATCCCTGTTGGAAAGGGATCTTGGAGTTTTGGTGGAATAACCACTTAAAGTGCAATCAGTGCCGGCGGTAACAGCCCAGAGCCAGCAAATGATATTGTCTTGTATAAAGAGAAGTATGGATTCCAATGGAGCAAAATGTAATTCTCCCTCTTTACAAGCATTGGTAAGGCCCATTTGGATTGCAGTGCCTTTTGGAATCCTGTGTAAAAAAAGGACCATCTTTGAATGGAAAGGGTTCAGAGAAGGGCAACTAATTATCAGGGGATGGGGGAGCTTGAATATAAAGAGACTGGAAAAGTTACAATTATGTACCCTGAGAAAAGGCGCTTGCGTGGGAATTGTGCTATACTATAGTCTCAATCTGTACTATACCCTATACATATCCTGTACTAATAAAAATATAATATTAAACTCTATACAAAATATAAAAAATAAAAAAAATATTTTCCTAATAACTATACAAATTATTATATACTATTATTGGGCTAATAAAAAAAAAAATAATAAAAAAATAAAATTAAAAATAAAATAACTAATAATGTATTGGAGAATATTCTCAGTTAATATGGTCTAAACACTATTATTCATTACTGTATTATTCTTTTTAGATCCAGGTAGCAAACACCCGGATAAGATGCGTCATTGGTAATATCAGTCCCAGGTAATACACACTAGTACCCACCTCTATAACTGTGTATAATCTCGAGATAATGGCAGTATCTGGCAGTGCTCAGTGCTGTATTGGCAGAATGCAAGCTGGGAACTGCAGGGGTGTTGTAGTTTTCCCAAATATCGTAAGGGCCCACAGGCTGGACACCCCTGATATAAAGAAAACCTGGAAAGTCTCTAAAAAATTTTTTTACCGGCAATGTGTCCAGGCCATGTGTTCATGTGCGATTTTGTTGCGTTTGCGCATGCGTTTTTCCATTAAATATTGACTTCGATTTAAAATGCGGAACGCAAATCGCAACGCACCCGAAAACGTGCATTTTTGGGGCGTTGCCGCTTTCATGATCTGGAAAAAACCGCGAAAGCGAACGCAAATGCAAAAAAAGGCGGCAGTGTGGTCTAAGCCCTAAATCTGCTCCCAGACAGAGTTATTATACTCACAAGCTCCTCGCTCCACCGCTGCTGTGTTCTTTTTATGGTCTTCAGCAGGCACAGTGGAGACTGGTCCGGGAATGGCAGTCAGTGATTGGCCGAGACGCCACTGTCACAGCCGACACTGACAGCCTTACCCGAAATTGCAGAGCCGTGGGGATGGAGCGAGGAGCTTGTGAGTATAATAACTCCGTGTGGGAGACGAATTAAAGGTTTTGACTAAAACGAACTTTAGGTTTTGGGGGTAATCTACAATATATTAATTTTAGAAGAAACGGTGAACTTTCCACTTGTGCTTTGGTGCAATATTAAATTTCACCTGTAGAGGGAACCACAGACCTGCAAGTAAAATAAAACTGATTAATTCTATTCTAAGTATGTATGTATGTATATGTTTATTTATATAGCGCCACTTGGGTACACAGCGCTGTACATTATAACAATACAGATTATACAGTATGTATGTATAGTTTATTTATATGCGCCACTGGTGGTACCCAGCATCGCTGTACAATTATAACAATACAGATTATACAGTAGGTGATGTATATGTTTATTATAAGCTCCACTTGGGGACCAAGCGCTGTACATTACAACATACAGATTATTACAGTGGTATGTATATGTGATTTATTAGGCCCCTTGGGGACACAGCGCTGTAAATTATAACAATACAGATATACAGTATGGATGTATATGTTTATTTATATATGCGCCACTTGGGGACAAAGCGCTGTACATTATCAACATACAGATTATACAGTAATGTATGTATATGTTATATTTATATAGCGCACTTGGGGACGCAGCGTGTACAATTAAACAATACAATTATACAGAAATGTATGTAATAGTTTATTTATATGCGCACTTGGGTAACACCAGCGCTGTACATTATTAACAGTAACAGATTATACAGTAGTATGTAGGTTTATTTATAAGCGCACTTGGGGACACCGCCTGTAACTTAAACATCTACGATTATACAGTATGTACGTTATGGTTGATTTATTAGCGCCACTTGGGGACACAGCTCTGTACATTAATAACCAATCAGGTTTACAAGGTATGTACGTATATGTTTATTATATCGCCACTTGGGTACACAACGCTGCTTGTATACTTAATAACAATACAGATTATACAGTATGTATGTTATGGTTTATTTAAATATCGTCCACTTGCGGTACACAGCCGACGTACATTAACAATACAGATTATAAGTATTTATGTATAGGTTTATTATATAGAGCCACTTGGGTACACCAGCGACTGTACATTATAACAGTGACAGATTATAAAGTATGATGTACATCTGTTTGTATATAGCGCAATTGGGGACACAGCGCTGCTACATATAAACAATACAGATTATACAGTATGGTACGTATATGTTTATTATATAGCGCCACTTGGGGACACGCTCTGTACATTATAACAATACAGGTTATACAGTAATGTACGTATAGTGTTTATTATATAGCGCAACTTGGGTACACAACGCTGTCATTATAACAATACAGATATACGTATGTATGTATAATGTTATTCTATATCGCGCCAACTTGGGTACACAGCGCTGTACATTTTATACAATACAGACTTAATACAGTATTTACTGTATATGTTATCTTATATACGCGCCACTTGGGCTGACACAGAGCTGTACATTATAACAATCAGATTATACAGTATGTATGTATATTTTATTTATATAGCGCCACTTGGATACATCAGCGCTGACCACTAACACTACGATATACAGGTATGTATATGTATAGTTTATTAAGCGCCATGCCTTGGGATACACATCGCTGTACATTATAACAATAAGATTATACAGTATGTATGTATAGTTATTTCATATAGCGCCACTTGGGTACACAGCGCTGTACATTATAACCCATTACAGATATACATATGTATGTTAAAATTGTTTATTATATCGCGCACTGTGGATACACAGCCTGTACATTTAACAATACCAGATTATACAGTAGTATGTATATGTATTTTATAGCGCCAATTGGGACACACGCGCGACATTATAACAATAAATTTAATACAGGTATGTATGTCTATGTTTAGTTTATAGCGCCACTTGGGGACCAGCGCTGTACATTATAACAATACCAGATTATACAGTTGATGTATGTATAAGCTGTTTATTTATATTGCGCACATTTGGTTATCACAGGCTCTGTACATTATAAACAATACAATTATACCAGTATGTATGGTATATGTTTATTTAATATAGCGCCACTTGGGACACAGCGCTGTACATTATACCATACAGATTAAGCAGTATGTATGTTAGTTATTTTATTTATATAGCGGCCCTTGGGGAACACGCGCTGACATTATAACAACAATTATACAGTAGTATGTATATGTTATTTATATAGCGCCCTTGGGTTACCGACCGCACTGGTACATTATAACATACAGATTATACAGTATGTCATGTATATGTTTATTTATATGCGCGCCACTTGGGTACGCAGCGCTGTACTTATAAAACACATACAGATTATACGATAGGTAAATGTTTATTTATATAGCGTCCACTTGGGGACACAAGCACTGTACCATTATTAACAACACAGATTATACAGTATGATTTAGTTTGATTTGTATATAGCCCACTTGGGGACACAGCACTGTACATTATACAACACAGATTATACAGTATGGTATGTTAATGTGTATTTATATAGCGCCACTGGGTCACAGCGCTGTACATTATAACAACACAGATTTATACAGTATGTATGTATTTATGGTATTTATCTGCGCCACTTGGGTACACAGCGCTGTACTTATCACACACAGATTATACAGATGTATTATTATGTGTATTTATATACGCGCCACTTGGGTCACAGCGCGGTCATTATAACAACACAGATATACAGTATGTAATGGTATTACTGTTATTTACATAGCGCCACTGGGGACACAGCACCTGTAATTATAACAATACAGATTATACAGTAGTATGTATAGTTTATTTATATAGCGCTCACTTGTACACCAGCGCTGCTACATATAAATACAGATTATACAGTATGTATAATATTATGTTTATTTATATGCGCCACTTGGATACACAGCGCTGTACTAATTATAACAATACAGCTTATACAGTAATGTATTATATGTTGATTTATACTAGCGGCCACTTGTACACAGCGACTGAATCCTATAACAATACGATTATCATATGTATGTATATGGTTTATTTATATACGCGCACTTGGGGACAACAGCGGCTGTACATATAACAATACGATTACATTACTTAGTATATGTTTATTTATATAGCGCCACTTGGGGACACAAGCGCTGAACATTATAACCATAGATGATTACAGTATTTATGTATATTTTCAATTTCATAGAGCGCCACTTGGGTACCAAACAGCGCTGTCATTTATAAACATACAGATGATACAGTATGTATGTATGATGTTGTATTTATCTAGCGCCACTTGGGGACAGCGCTGTACATTATACAATACAGATTATCCAAGTGAGAGTATATGTTTTATTTATATAGCGCCACTTGGGGGCCACAGGCTGTACATTGAACAATCCAGATTATACAGTATGTTATGTAATTATTATTATATAGCGCCACCCTGGGTACACATCGGCTGAACATTAACACAATCAGATATACAGTATGTATGTATATGTTTATTAATATAGCGCCACTTGGGTACACACGCGCTGTACATTATAACAATACAGATTATAAGGATGTAATGTATTAGTTTAATTTATAATAGCGCCACTTGGGGACACAGCGCTGTAACTTATAACAAACTATTATAGTTAACATAGTAGTTACATATAATATGTATAATTTTTCTGACATGATTTAGTTGGGTGTGTTATGGGAATTTCCTACGGGGTTAGTGGGGGGTTTGTCTTATGGGAATTTCTATGAGTGATTTAGTTAGCGGTGGTTTATGGGAATTTCATGGGATTTAGTTGGGTGTGTTTATGGGAATTTCTAGGGATTTAGTACGCGGTTTATGGGGAATTCTATAGGATTAATTATGGTTATGGGAATTTCTATGGGATTTAATTAGGTGGTTATGGGAATTTCCCATGGGATTTAGTTTGGGTTGGAATATTATGGTTATGAGGAATTGTCTAGGGGATTTTATTGTGGATGGAATTTATGGTTTCGTGGGTGGTTATGGGATTCTATGGGATTAATTAGGTGGTTATGGGAATTTAGGCTGTGATTTAATTAGTGGTTGTGGGAATTTCTATGGGATTTAATTAGGGTGTTATGCAATTTCTTTGGGATTAGTTAGGGGTTTGGGAATTCTATGGGATTTTAGTTGGGTGGTTATGGGAATTTCTATGGGCTTGTAATTAGGTGTTATGGGAATTCTACAGGATTTATTAGGTGTTATGGGAATTTCTTTATGGGTTCTAGTTGGTGGTATGGAATTTCTATGGGATGGTAGTTAGGTGGTTATGGGAATTTCTATGGGATTAGTTGGGTGGTATGGACTTTCTATGGATTTAGTTCGGGGTTTGGCGGAATTTCTACAGGATTAGTTAGATGGTTATGGAAGTTCTATCCGGTAGTGTGTTATGGATCACGGATTTAGTTAGTGTGTCATGGGAATTTCTACGAGAAATTGAGTAGTGGTTATGGATTTCTAACGGATTTAGTTAGGTGGGTTTGTTTCTCGGTTTTTAGTTTAGGTGGTTATGGGAATTTCTACAGGATTTAGTTAGGTGGTTATGGGAATTTCTACGGGATTTAGTTTGGTGGTTATGGGAATTTCTACGGGATTTAGTTAGGTGGTTATGGGAATTTCTACGGGATTTAGTTAGGTGGTTATAGGAATTTCTACGGGATTAGTTAGTGGTTATGGGAATTTCTACAGGATTTAGTTGGGTGGTTATGGGAATTTCTATGGATTTAGTTAGGTGGTTAAGGGAATTTCTACAGGATTCAGTTGCGTGTTATGGGAATTTCTACGGGGTTTGTTAGGTGGTTATGGGAATTTCTATAGGATTTTAAGTGGTTATGGGAATTTCTATGGGATTTAATTAGGTGGTTATGGGAATTTCTATGGGATTTAATTAGGGGGTTATGGGAATTTTCTATGGGATTTAATTAGGTGGTTATGGGAATTTCTATGGGATTTAATTAGGTGGTTATGGCAATTTCTATGGGATTTAGTTGGTTGGTTATGGGAATTTCTATGGGATTTATTAGGTTTATGGAATTCACAGGATGGTGTAGTTAGGTGGTTATGGGAATTTCTATGGGGTTTAGTTGGGTGGTTATGGGAATTTCTATGGGATTTAGTTAGGTGGTTATGGGAATTTCTTGGATTTAGTTGGGTGGTTATGTTGGGAATTTCTATGGGATTTAGTTGGGGTTTATGGGAATTTCTGTGGGATTTAGTTGGGTGGTTATGGGAATTTCTATGGGATTTAGTTGGGTGGTTATGGGAATTTCTATGGGATTTAGTTGGGGTGTTATGGGAATTTCTATGGGATTTAATTATGTGGTTATGGGAATTCTACAGGATTTAGTTGGGTGGTTAGGGAATTTCTGTGTGGATTTGTAGGGTGGTTATGGGAATTTCTATGGGATTTAGTTGGGTGGTTATGGGAATTTCTATGGGATTTAGTTGGGTGGTTATGGGAATTTCTGTGGATTTAGTTTTTGTGGTGGGTGGTATGGGAACTTTCTATGGGATTAGTGGGTTATGGGAATTTCTATGGGATTTAGTTGGGTGGTTTATGGGAATTTCTAGGGATTTAATTATGGTTATGGGAATTTCTACAGGATTTAGTTGGTGGTTATGGGAATTTCTATGGGATTTAGTTGGGTGGTTATGGGAATTTCTACGGGATTTAGTTAGGTGGTTTGGGAATTTCTACAGGATTTAGTTGGGTGGTTATGGAATTTCTATGGGATTTGGTTGGATGGTTCATGGAATTTCTACAGCATTTAGTTGGTTATGGGATTTCTACGGGTTTCTTTAGGTGATTTGGGAATTTCTATGGGATTTAGTTAGGTGGTTATGGGAATTTCTATGAGATTTAGTTAGGTGGTATGGGAATTTCTATGGATTAGTTAGGTGGTTATGGGAATTCTATGGGATTTAATTAGGTGGTTATGGGAATTTCTATGGGATTTAATTAGGTGGTTATGGGAATTTCTATGGGATTTAATTAGGTGGTTATGGGAATTTTCTATGGGGTTTATTTGGAGGATTTAGGTTAGTGGTGGTTGGGAATTTCTATGGGATTTAGTTGGGTGGTTATGGGAATTTCTACAGGATTTAGTTGGGTGGTTATGGGAATTTCTACAGGATTAAGTTGGGTGGTTATGGGAATTTCTACAGGATTTAATTAGGTGGTTATGGGAATTTCTACAGGATTAAGTTGGGTGGTTATGGGAATTTCTACGGGATTTAGTTGGGTGTTATGGGAATTTCTACAGGATTTAGTTAGGTGGGTATGGGAATTTCTACAGGATTTCGTTGGGTGTTATGGGAATTTCTACAGGATTTAGTTGGTGTTATGGGAATTTCTATGGGATTTTGTTGGGGTACTATGGATGTCTATGGGATTTTGTGTGGGGGCTATGGAAATTTTACCATTGTTGACCAGATGGGCATGTGTGAGGTCAGGCAGATGGTGCCACAATAGTTCCCACTAATTTGTGTTGATTTTATGTGGTCTAACAGTTTGTGGCTGATTGTCAGTTCCAAATTGCTTCCGTTTGCTCCACCACTAACAGTCGACCGTGGGAATATATAACAGCGGACTGCACAGGTGACATCATATCAGGTAGAAATACTGTTCTATGACAGATATTTGTAGAACCAGTCTGCACGCCTTATCACTTGTCCATTGGGAAACACCGGGATTGAATTATTATGGTAATATGGAGATTCACCCATACACACCGGCTCTGGCAAATCTCCAGGGAGAGAACAGCTGATGTTATAGAAAACCAGCCGCACAGCGTCTGGTATCGCTACGGAGCCTCCTGCAATATTCCCAGACTGCCATGACCTTGGGTTAAGGTCGTACTAACCGTTAGGGAAGGTCACACTGACGCGGTTTTCACATGCTCGTTTTCGATTGCAATCGCGCATGCTATGTGGTTGAGAATAGTAACCACCGGAACGCAAAAGTTTACACAATTCCGATGCGTTTGCACACTCCATTTCCGTTTGCGTTTCAACCTTTTTTTGGCGAAACGCATGTGTTTCTATAATGTTAAATAGTGAAATAGTGGAGCAATGTGCGACAACGCACAGAATCGCACACAATCGCTCACAATTGTGTGCTCGATTTGATGTGTTGTGTGGGGGGCTCAGCTTAGTGTGACTTTAATGACCCTCATTAGGTGAATGTGTAAATAAGATACAGTCTGACAGTCAGTTTGGGTGGGATGTTTATCTCCACATGCAGATATAGGAACATAGTATATACTAACGTAGTATATAGTAACATAGTAAACATTGTATTAGTAACATAGTATATATAGTACATAGTACGTATATAGTAAACATAGTATATAGTAACATAGTAATATAGTAACATAGTAACATAGTATATCTAACGTATGATATAGAACATAGTACTTGTTATAGTATAGTATATATACATAGTAATGTAACATAGTATATAATAACATAGTATATAGTAACATAGTATAATATGTACATAGTATATAGTAACATAGTATGTATAACATAGTATATAGTAACATAGTATATAGTAAACCTAGTTCATAGTAATATAGTACATAGTATATAGACATAGTATATAGTAACATAGTATATATAACATAGTATAATATAAAACATGTATATAGTAACATAGTTATAATATAACATAGTATATAGTAACATAGTATATAGTAAACATAGTATATAGTAACATAGTAACATCATATATAGTAACATAGTATATATAACATAGTATATAGTAACCTTACTATAGTATATAGTACACATGTATGTAACATAGTATTAATAATAGTATAATACAAGTATATAGTATAACATAGTATATAGTAACATAGTATAAGTAACATAGTAATTGTATAGATAACGATAGTACATTAACTAACACAGTAACTAGTACGAACATATAAATATAGTAACATAGTAATATAGTAAAACATAGTATATAGTAACATAGTAACATCATATACAGTAACATAGTATATAGTAACATAGTATATAGTAACATAGTAGATAATAACATAGTATATAGTAACATAGTATATAGTAACATAGTATATAGTAACATAGTAACATCGTATATAGTAGCATAGTATCATCGTATATAGTAACATAGTATATAATAACATAGTATATAGTAACATAGTAACAGTATACAGTAACATAGTACATAGTATATAGTAACATAGTATATAGTAACATTGTATGTATTAACATAGTAACATCGTATATAGTAACATAGTAACATAGCATATAGTAACATGGTATATAGTAACATAGTATATAATTACACTATATAGTAACATAGTATATAGTAACATAGTAACATAGTAACATAGTATATAGTAACATAGTATATAGTAACATAGTAACATCGTATATAGTAACATAGTATATAGTAACATAGTACGTAATAGTAACATAGTATATAGTACTAGTACATAGTATATAGTAACAGGTAACATAGTATATAGTAACATAGTATATTGTAACATAGTAACGTAGTATATAGTTAACATAGTATATAGTAACATAGTATTATAACATAGTTTATAGTACATAGTATATAATAACATAGTATATGGTAACATAGTAAGATAGTCTATAGTAACATAGTAACATAGTTTATAGTAACATAGTATTTAGTAACATAGTAACATAGTATATAGTAAAATAGTATTTAGTAACATAGTAAAATAGATATAGAACGTAGTATATAGTACATAGTATATAGTAAACATAGTAAATGTATATAGTAACATAGTATATAGTAACATAGTATATAGTAACATGGTATATAATAACATAGTATATAGTATATAGTAACATGGTATATTATAACATAGTAACATAGTATATAGTAACAGTATATAGTAACATAGTATATTGTAACATAGTATATAGTAACATGGTATATTATAACATAGTATCATAGTATATAGTAACAGTATATAGTAACATAGTAACATAGTATATTGTAACATAGTAACTGTTGGACCTGATAAAATGAGTATCTGACTAACTTGTTACAAAGAAGCTTAAGGCCCTGAGGTTTTACAATATTTATTAAATAAGTAACAAATAAAATAAAAGGTTACAAAGGTAAAAAATGGCAGCACTCCAAGGTGTTATAGCTTAGCAGTCCACTTGAGTTAAATGCTGCTAGATGAGGCTGTATGGGTTCTCCCCAGATGCCTTTTTGGGCACTCTATGTACACATTGACTTCATTCATAACCCAAACTCCACCTCTACTTAAGGATAGTCACACCCTGAGAAAAGTCCAGCCAATCAAGTCGAGTTATATTATAGGCCATGTAATCATCCAGAATGGATAGCTGATGGTCTCCTGTAGGTGGCAGTAGTATATTGTCACTAGGGTGTCTCCAAAGGATGACCTAAAGGCTGACCTAAAACCAGTTCTTCTGCTTTATGGGTGGAAAAAGCAATCCAGGGCACATCCTTTTCACATGGATATCTAAGGTTGTATAGTCCAGTTGATTACCCTCCATAGATGTTTATACTCTGGTTCTCTATTGTTGTGGCACCTTTGAAGTTCCAGTTGTGACAATAGTATCTGTTTCTCTATGCTTGGGTATCCAGCTCACATGAATATACTTGTCTGGGGTGACTTGCACTGGGGATGACTAGCGAAACGTCTTCAAGAACTAAACGTCAAGTCCAGTTGATCTAATTGAATACAACAGATATACCATGACCTGTATGGATGAATATTACAGATATACCATGACCTGGATGGATGAATATTACAGATATACCGTGACCTGGATGGATGAATATTACAGAATCCATACTGGGTGATCAATATTACAGATACCATGACCTGGTGAATGATATTACAGATATACCGGTACGGATGATGAATATTACAGATATACCGTGACCTGGATGAATGAATATTACAGATATACCGTACTGATGATGAATATTACAGATTACCGTGACCTGGATGATATATTACAGATATACCGTGACCTGGATGGATGAATATTACAGATATACCGTGACCTGGATGGATGAATATTACAGATATACCGTGACCTGGATGAATGAATATGTACAGATATACCGTGACCTGGGATGGATGAATTTTACAGATGTACCGTGACCTTGATGGATGAATATTACAGATATACCATGACCTGGATGAATGAAATT
Source organism: Hymenochirus boettgeri (assembly GCA_019447015.1). Lineage (NCBI taxonomy): Eukaryota > Metazoa > Chordata > Amphibia > Anura > Pipidae > Hymenochirus > Hymenochirus boettgeri. Next base: position 320,352 of record JAACNH010000174.1, on the reverse strand, counting down.
ACAGATATACCGTGACCTGGATGAATGAATATTATAGATATACCGTGACCTGGTGAATGAATATTACAGATATACCATGACCTGGATGATGATGATATTACAGATATACCATGACCTGGATGAATGAATATTACAGATATACCATGATCTGGATGGATGAATATTACAGATATACCGTGACCGGATGGATGAATATTACAGATATACCGTGACCTGGATAGATGAATATTACAGATATACCGTGACCTGGATGGATGGATATTACAGATATCGTGACCTGGATAGATGAATTTACAGATATACCGTGACCTGGATGGAGGATATTGACGATATACCGTGACCTGGATGGATGAATATTACAGATATACGTGACCTGGATGGATGAATATTACAGATATACCTGACCTGATGGATAAATTTACAGATATACCGTGACCTGGGAATGAAAATTACAGATATACCGTGACCTGGATGGATGAAATTACAGATATACCGTGACCTGGATGGATGAATATTACAGATATACCGTGACCTGGATGATGAACATTACAGATATACGTGACTGGATGGATGAATATTACAGATATACCGTGACCTGGATGGAATGAATATTACAGATATACCGTGACCTGATGGATAAATGACAATATCCGTGACCTGGATGATGAATATTCAGATATACCGTGACCTGGATGGATGAATATTACAGATATACCGTGACCTGGATGAATGAATATAAAGATATACCACGACCGGGATGGATGAATATTACAGATATACCGTGACCTGGATGGATGAATATTACAGAATACCACGACCTGGATGGATGAATATTACGATATACCGTGACCTGGATGAATAAATATACACGATATACCGTGACCTGATGAATGAATATTACAGATATACCACGACCTGGATGGATGAATATTACAGATATACCGTGACCTTGGATGGATGAATATTACAGATATACCATGACCTGGATGGATGAATATTACAGATATACCATGACCTGGGTGGATGAATATACAGATATACCATGACCTGTGATGGATAAATATTACAGATATACCATGACCTGGATGGATGAATATTACAGATATACCGTGACCTGATGGATGAATATACAGATATACCGTGACCTGGATGGATGAATATTACCGATATACCGTGACCTGGATGAATGAATATTACAGATTACGTGACCTGGATGGATGAATATTACAGATATACCATGACCTGGATGATGAATAATACAGATTACCTGACCTGATGGATGAATATTACAGATATACCATGACCTGTATCGATGAATATTACAGAATAACCGTGACCTGGATGAATGACTATTACAGATACCCATGACCTGGATGGATGAATATTACAGATATACCATGACCTGGATGATGACTATTACAGTATACCGTGACCTGATAGATGATATTACAGATATACCGTGACCGGTGGATGATATTACGATTACCAGACCTGGATAATGAAACCTTCATAGTATATAGTACATAGTATTGGGGTTGTATAAAGACATACGTCCATCTAGTCCAACCTTTAGACCCTACCCATAATGTCTTTAACAGTTACTAGTAACATAGTATTGGAGGTTGTATAAAGACATAAGTCCATCTAGTCCAACTTTAATACCCTACCCATAATGTCTGTATAACAGTTACATAGTAACATAGTATTGGAGGTTGTAATAATGACATACGTCCATCTAGTCCAACTTTATTCCCTACCCATAATGTCTGTATAACAGTTACATAGTAAAATAGTATGGAGTTGTATAAAGACATACGTCCATCTAGTCCAACCTTTATACTACCCATAATGTCTGTATAACAGTTACATAGTAACATGTATTGGAGGTTGTATAAAGACATACGTCCATCTAGTCCAACCTTTATACCCTACCCATAATGTCTGTATAACAGTTACATAGTAAACATAGTATTGGAGGTTGTATAAAGACATACGTACATCTAGTCCAACCTTTATACCCTATCCATAATGTCTGTATAACAGTTACATAGTAACATAGTATGAGGTTGTATAGACATACGTCCATCTGTCCAACCTTTATACCCTACCATAATGTCTGTATAACAGTTACATAGTAAACATAGTATTGGAGGTTGTATAAAGACATACGTCCATCTAGTCCAACCTTTATACCCTACCCATAATGTCTGATAACAGTTACATAGTACATAGAATTGGAGGTTGTATAATGACATACGTCCATCTAGTCCAACCTTTATACCCTATCCATAATGTCTGTCTAACAGTTACATAGTAACATAGTATTGAGGTTGTATAAAGACAACATACGTCCATCTAGTCCAAACCTTTATACCCTACCCATAATGTCTGTATAAAAGTTACATAGTAACATAGTTCGGAGGTTGTATAAAGACATACGTCCACTAGTCCAAACCTTTATACCCTACCCATAATGTCTGTATAACAGTTACATAGTAACATAGTATTGGAGGTTGTATAAACACATACGTCCATCTAGTCCAACCGTTATACCCTACCCATAATGTCTGTATAACTGTTACATAGTAACATAGTATTGGAAGTTGTATAGAGATATACGTCCATCTAGTCCCTACGTCCATCTAGTCCAACCTTTATACCCTACCCATAATGTCTGTATAACAGTTACATAGTAACATAGTATTAGAAGTTGTATAGAGACATACATCCATCTAGTCCAACCTTTACACCCTACCCATAATGTCTGTATAACAGTTACATAGTAACATAGTATTGGAGCTTGTATAAAGACATACGTCCATCTAGTCCATCTTTATACCCACCCATAATGTCTGTTAACAGTTACATAGTAACATAGTATTGGAGGTTGTAGAAAGACATACGCCATGTAGTCTATCCTTTATACCCTACCCATAATGTCTATATAACAGTTACATATAGTAACATAGTATTGGAGGTTTGCATAAAGAGATACGTCCATCTAGTCCAACCTTTATACCTACCCATAATGTCTGTATAACAGTTACATAGTAAACTAGTATTGGAGGTTGTATAAAGACATACTCCATCTAGTCCAACCTTTACACCCTACCCATAATGTCTGTATAACAGTTACATAGTAACATAGTATTGGAGCTTGTATAAAGACATACGTCCATCTAGTCCATCTTTTATACCTTACCCATAATGTCTGTATAACAGTTACATAGTAACATAGTATTGGAGGTTGTAGAAAGACATACGCCCATCTAGTCCATCCTTTATACCCTACCTATAATGTCTATATAACAGTTACATATAGTAACATAGTATTGGAGGTTGTATAAAGAGATACGTCCATCTAGTCCAACCTTTATACACTACCCATAATGTCTGTATAAACAGCTACATAGTAACTAGTATTGGAGGTTGTATAAAGACATACGTCCATCTACTCCAACCTTTATACCTACCATAATGTCTGTATAACATTACATAGTAACATAGTATTGGAGGTTTGTATAAGACATACGTCCATCTAGTCCAACATTATACCCTACCCATAATTCTGTATAACAGTTACATAGTAATATAGTATTAGAGGTTGTATAAAGACATACGTCCATCTAGTCCAACCTTTATCCTACCCTAATGTTCTTAACAGTTCATAGTAATATATATGGAGGCTGTATAAACATACGTCCATCAAGTCAACCTATCACCCTCTTTTTTTTAACCGACCTAACTTGATCCAAGAAGGCAAAAAAAACAGTTTTAAAAGGGGGGAAATTCCTTCCTGACTCCAAACGGCATCGGAAAGTATCCTTGAATCACCAGAACTACATAATATGTATTAATACCAGTAAATTCTCAATATTATTAGATCCTCTTTACCAACCAAACACAGTATATGTATTAATACCAGAAATTCTCAATATTATATGTATCCCTGTACCAACCAGACTACAGTATGTCTAATACCAGTAATCTAAATATTATATGTTACCCTTACCAACCAGAACTACAGTATATGATTAATACCAGTAATTTCTCAATATTAATAGTATCCCCTTACCAACCAGAACTACAGTATATGTATTAATACCAGAATTCTCAATATTATATAGTATCCCTGTACCAACCAGAACTACAGTATAGTAATATACCAGTAATTCTCAATATTATATAGTATCCCGTACCAACCAGAACTACAGTATATGTATTAATACCAGTATTCTCAATATTATATAGTATCCCATACCAACCAAACTACAGTATATGTATTACCAGTAATTCTCAATATTATATAGTATCCCGTACCAACCAGAACTACAGTATATGTATTAAATACCAGTAATTCTCAATATTAATATAGTATCCCCGTACCAACCAGAACTACACAGTATATGTATTAATACCAGTAATTCTCAATATTTATAGTATAACCCGTACCAACCAGAACTACAGTATATGTATTATACCAGTAATTCTCAATATTATATAGTATCCCGTAACCAACCAGAACTACAGTATATGTATTAATACCAGAATTCTCATATTAATAGTATCCCGTACCACCAGAACTACAGTATATGTATTAATACCAGTAATTCTAATTTATATAGTATCCCCTACCAAACCGAACTACAGTATATGTATTAATACCAGAAATTCTCAATATTATATAGTATCCTCCGTACCCCAATCGACTACAGTATATGTATTAATACCAGTAATTCTCAATATTATATAGTATCCCCGTACCAACCAGAACTACAATATGTATTAATACCAGAAATTCTCAATATTATATAGTATCCCTGTACCAACCAGAACTACAGTATATGTATTAATACCAGAACTCATATTATATAGTATCCCCGTACCAATCAGAACTACAGTATATGTATTATACCAGAATTCTCAATATATATAGTATCCCCGTACCAACCAGAACTACAGATATATTATTAACAGTATTCAATATTATATAGTATCCCTGTACCAACCAGAACTACAGTATTGTATATACAGAATTCTCATTATATAGTATCCCCGTACCAACAGAACTACAGTATATGTATTAATACCAGTAATTCTCAATATTATATAGTTCCCTACCAACCAGAACTACAGTATATGTATTAATACCAGTATTCTCAATATTATATGTATCCCTGTACCAACCAGAACTACAAGTATATGTATTAATACAGTAATTCTAAATATTATATAGTTCCCTGTACCAACCAGAACTACGTATATGTATTAATACCAGTAATTCTCAATTTATATAGTATCCCTTACCAACCAGAACTACAGTATATGTATAATACCAGTATTCTCAATATTATATAGTATCCCTGTACCAACCAGAACTACAGTATATGTATAATACCAGTAATTCTCAATATATATATAGTAACCCCCTGTACCAACCAGAACTACCAGTATATATGTATTAATACCAGTATTCTTCAATTATATAGTATCCCCATACCAACCCAAAACTACAGTATATGTATTAATACCAGTAATTCTCAATATTATATAGTATCCCTGTACCAACCAGAACTACAGTATATGTATTAATACCAGTAATTCTCAATATTATATAGTATCCCTGTACCAACCATTGGTACCACCCTGTGAAGAGGCCAGTCGCTCCCTCTCCAATGCCCATGTGTGTCTTTCTCCAATCATGTTGGAGATACAGGAGATAGCCATGTGGGTGAACTGTCAGTCACTGTATGAGTAATTCAACTCTCCTTCAAATGGCCACCCAGGGAGGTGGGAATAAGACTTCCTACTTCCCTGGGTTAAGGAATTTCTTGTGGCAAAGGTTTTCTGGGCGTTGTTACCCTTTAACTAAGTGAAGACATGGTGGACCAGGGGGAATCGTAATGAGGTTTTATTTTCCTACACAAGTAGATTATTATTTACCAGCCTCGTATTGCCAAACATTCCCACACATCACACAAAGCAACAAAATAACAACTGCAGCAGTCAATAGGGCCGATATATTGTGACTTACCAACCTGATGTTCCTGGATAGGTGGACTGGGCAGTGGCTTAGCAGATCTATGGTGCCCCTGTCCCTGGTTTTCTGGGAGGAGGCTATATCTGTCATGGGAAAACTAAGAAGACGAGGACCGTTGGCTCCCGGGCCCTCCTTGGGTTGCTCCCCCTTCTCCCCTGGTCGTTACGACCCTGGGACCAGGTCTAATTTGCAGACCTCAAAGGGCCAAACTTACCTGGATGGGTCCTGGGGGAACCGTGGCTAAAAATTAAACTTCTGGTTGGAAATGGTGATGGACATTGGAAATGGGAGAGGGAAGACCCCAATATACTGTGAATGAATTGGATTTCCCATTGGCAAGGCAGCGACTGTATCTCTATTGTGATGTTCAGTATAGGGACAGGGATCATTTTCTTACAGGAAAGGGTTAATGACCTTTTTAGGGTCTGTAACATAGTGGTGGGTTATTTGTGGAGGTTGAGGCTGATTTTGACTTGTCTGTTCCCCTTTAAAGAAATAATAAACAGTTAAAGACTGAATGGGCCGTATTGGGGAGATCCCCTTGTTGTGCCGATCAACTGATACATTGAAATGATGGACAGTTGGTCCAAAATATTGGATGGTGTGTACCCAGCTTTAGGCTCCATGTAACGGGAATCAGAGGATGACATTGAACCAGCAACTAGTGTGCCCCCTAGAGGCATAACTGGGGAAACAGAGTTTTTATGGTCTGATAATTGGGAATAGGATTGTATCTAGTGCGGACAAGTGGATTGATTTCAACTTCTGGGACTAATCCTCCGATCCCTTTTATTTCCCTGTATATATTTTGAATATAATATACATATATAATATATATAAAAGGGGAACTGTGGTCTCCAACCAAGTTAAGTTTAAACGAAAGGCCAGTTTCCTACCTTTAAAACGAGCCATCAACCACCTCTCTACGTGCTCCACAGCCCAAGATATACAGAAATGACTGACCAGAAAGTTAATGGGTAGGAGGCTGACATGTGACATTCCTAAGGCTTCTCCTGCACAGTGCCGCCGGCGAGCACAGCCTCAGACTCCCTCAGTGTGTGAGGGAGACAGGAAGTCCCTCCTCGTCTCTGCTGTGTGAAGTCCTGGCAGAGAAGGTAAGGGAATCCACAGCCCTTCTTTCACTGTGTAAAAACAGCCTTATTAGGCAGACTTCTCACTCTGCTTGAAAAGGCTGATTCCACAGTTTTTTGGGGGTGGGGGGTCTGAGAAACTCACGGCACCCGTAAGTGGGCGGGGCTTAGGCACCTGCGGGTGGGCGGGGCCACATGGGGCTGTAAGATAATGGGCCATGGGGGGCCTGCAACTGGAGGGACCACGGAGACCATTAGTGGGAGGGACCAGGGGGGCTGCAAAGGGGAGGAGACGACACAGGACAGATTGACTGACCGTTTCAGAGCAGGAAGCAGGAAGTGCAGGGGACCCGGTGATGCTGCAGCCATATCTCACACAAAAATATAAATATCTTCAAAACTATGCAAAATAAACAATGGAAATAAATTGCAAAAATTCTCAGGAGAGCAATTCCTATCAATTTACCTAAAGTCAGTTTTTGGACCACAGTTCCCCTTTAAGGCCCAAGATTAAATGAACAGGATCTCCTGCTTTACCATTGAACATGTGTTTCTCATTACCAGCAGGGACAGGGCTGGAATAATCACAACAAGAGACCAATGTTAGTACCAGGCCAATAAAATGGGTCCTTAACCCCACTAGAGTCTCGGGATAATGGGGAGAGATGTAAAATACTAACGAGAGGGCAGGAGGTACCGAGAGTATTAATGGGCTGAACTAGAACATTCTGCGGTAAGGTAATGGGGACGAAATATTTCCCACAGGAATCTAGTTGCCTGAAGGTCGGGGTTGGAGACCCCCTGATTGGACAATCTCTATGTTCTTGGGGTCTCTGAACCTTTCATTGCAGTGTTTGTGGCGAGGCGCCATATCTCATCGCGTTCCTCGGCCTTGAGCCTTTATTGCCTTTTCGATAAAATGAATCAGCTATTCGCAGTTGGGTGGGCAGGATGCCCAGTTCCCGATCACCTGCCAACATCACCTTCCTCAAACAGCCCGCGATAGAGCGTTGGGTTGCATGTTGACAAATACTATTAGGACTTTATTAATAACACTCTCATTACCATTTTTACAGCTTTATTACTTTACCGGCCGCTCCGACAGGATTTCTTATTTCCCTTAATCGCTGCTGACACCATGAGGATGAAATGCAGCTACAATGGGGCCTGACATTATCCGTTTAATGTTACAGCCCCCGGGAGGTGTAAATCGAGATCTAAAGCAGGTCCATACTGTCTGATATCCGTTCATACGAGTGCTACAGACAATATAACACTATTGGGGACCTATAGATTCATTACATTCAGCCTACAGCCCATACAAGCTGGGTACACTGGGGGAAGTGGCCTGAAAACATCCCTCAGCCATGGTCTTTGTACTAAAGTATTATGTTGTATTATGTTGTAATTTATATATAGAATACATGACTAAGGAATATTATTATTATTGTGGATTTATATAGCGCCAACATCTTCCGTAGCGCTTTACAATTCCATGTATACATTCACATCAGGCCCTGCCCCAAAGAGCTAACAATCTAAGCACATTTATTTGACACATACAATGTAAAAGTATGAATAAACCCTTAACATCGATTTTGCAGGCGGAAAAACAGTTTTGTTTTTCTTTTAGACACATTTATTTCAACCGACACTTCTCCTTTAATGGTTAAACTCCGCCTGGTGAGCAAGGAGGAGCTAATTACGAATTGCTTATTAGGAGTCAATAAAGCTTCATTCTACAAAGTGACTGTCACTTTAAATAAAAAAAGAAATAAGTTGACTGCCCCCAGGTCTCTGCAGTTCCGGCTAAATTCCAGGTTTCATCTGAAAATAAACCCTGAGCTCTATTCGCCCTTTATTTTATTATGTTATATTATAATGTTATCCCTTCGCTCCCATCGACCTTTCAATCTCCTTTCAAAATGAGGCTATAATAACAAAATAAACAGAGTAGAAGTATGTGATTATACCTGCTTATAATTCCTATCCTATGATGAGTATAATGTGTTGCCCTAGACTTGGCAGTAAACCCGGTATAGTTTTCTTCCTACCATAACTATTTAAATAAAATACGAGACCACAGACAGACCATGAAACTCAGTGGTCACTTCTAATATTTCTATTGCCGGGTAAGTGTTTTGTTTGCTCAGTTTTGCTGTTTGGATATAGTTTTTTCATACTAGTGCCCTCTAGTGTTTAGATTTCTTATAATAGAGAGTTTTATGTATGTATGTATAATTGTATTTATAAAGCGCCACTTCGGTACACAGTATACAAACAAGGGGATAAGCGCAATTATACAGATAAATAAAAATTAAATACAATTTCATACATCGGTTAAGAACACATATATATGTATATAAATTAAGATAAATTGATATAAGTGCAGCATGCCTTGACACATTAGGAATGAGATCCCTGCCCTGAGGAGCTTACAATCTAAGTGGGGGGGGACAACATACAGATACAGGTGAGGGGGTACAAAGTGTTTGAGATGGATAACAATCATTAGTTAAGCTGATGCTCAGAAAGGTAGGATAAGTATTAATGGATGTCATCAGGTGAAGCGAGAGAGGGAGAGAGTTATAATGGTAGGATAACAGTCTAGATGTGAAAGTATTAATGGATGTCACCAGGCGAAGCGAGAGAGGGAGAGAGTTATAAAGGTAGGATAACAGTCTAGATGGGAAAGTATTAATGGATGTCACCAGGGGAAGCGAGAGAAGGAGAGAGTTATAAAGGTAGGATAACAGTCTAGATGGGAATGGTATTAATGGATGTCACCAGGCGAAGGGGAGAGAAGGGAGATATATAAGGTAGGATAAACAGTCTAGATGGGAAGTATTAATGGATGTCACCAGGCGAAGAAGAGGGAGAGAGTTATAAAGGTAGGATAACAGTCTAGATGTGAAAGTATTAATGATTGTCACCCGGCGAGAGCGAGAGAGGGAGAGAGTTATAAAGGTAGAATAACATCTAGATGGAAATTATTAATGGATGTCACCAGGCGAAGGAGAGAGAGGAAGAGTTATAAAGGTAGGATAACAGTCTAATGTGAAAGTTTATGGATGTCACCCAGGCGAAGGCGAGAGAGGGGAGAGATTATAAAGGTAGGATAACAGTCTACGATGGGAAGTATTAATGGATGTCACCTAGGCGTGAAGGGAGAGAGGGAGAGAGTTATAAAGGTAGGATAACAGTCTAGATGGGAAAGTATTAATGGATGTCACCAGGCGAAGAGAGAGAGGGAGAGAGTTATAAACGTAGGGAGATAGAGAGCAGACATTTAGAGATTGAACGTCGGGGGTTAGTTGCAATGGTTCCAGATTATTTATATGATTCTGCTGCATTTGGTTTATTATTTTGTTTTTAAGGGTTTTTTTTTCATCTGTAGTTAAGTTTGATATTATAAAATGTTGCTCTCCATTAGGAAACTGTGAATTTTTACATGTACATACCTGAGACTGTATGTAAAGCATGTAAAGTTCATTATTTCTTTAAATACTGCCCCTCATCCAGTGAGCTTGGACATGCTCAGTTTGATTCACTCAGGGAGAGAGAAATTCTCCTATCAGATCCTTTGGGGCAGATATAGAAAATGCTGAGTACAGGGCATTGCCTGGATAGCAGAGTCTACGTTGCGCTATTCCCATTTTGTTTTGTTTTGCCAGATCAATGCAGAGAAAAGCTTTAGCGTTTGAGGGAATCAATGACATCACAATTGCTATTTTAATCTTCCGTGTATTTAATATTCAGTCGTTCAGTTTGATGTAATTAGTGACAGGTAAGTTATGAGCATATGAGGTAAGTACTTTCCTGGTCCAGGGAATAAACTCAGAAGCAGAAATGAGAAATTGGATTAATTTCAAAGAAATTTTCTTTCCTGTGAAAGGTAAAAAAGGAACCTGAGGGAGGCGATGAGGTAGATTGTGTTGACTTAGATTGTGCAAAGTCTTTTGATATCGAGCTGCCAGTGGGAATGAGTGTTCCCTTTGATGTGGAAAGAATGATTGTGTGTGCAGGTGCAGAGAAGGTTATTTCACAGTAAGAACATTGAATTGTTCTGCTGGCAGATTCAATAAACAGTGTAAAGGCAGGTAACGGGTATTGTTACTGATTCTACCCGCTTCACAGGACAATTGTATCCAAATTGAAGCTACGTATACACACTGCCGATGAAGCCCCGAAACTATCGGTTCCAATGGATCCACAATCCCGAATGTTCTTCGTATGATGTGTATATGATGTGTGTATGATGTGTATATGATGTGTATATGATGTGTATATGATGTGTATATGGTGTGTATATGATGTGTATATGATGTGTATGGTGTGTATATGATGTGTATAGTGTGTATATGATGTGTATAGGGAGAATGCTCGGGACTGTGTGTATCCTGATCTTTGAAAGATGACAGAAAGGATATTGCAGAACCTGTCTGGCCCCTTTATAACATATTTACTGTGTGAACCCATCTGATGACGTAGTGTACACAATAACAATAACTGACTGTATACTGACTGTCTAACCTAACCTCTATTGTCAGGTCCCCAATCCCCTAGCAGGTGAAAGCAGCAGCCAGTGAACATTACAGAGGGGGAGGATGCACAGTCTGTCCCTATGAGCTGACCATCTGCCTGTCCATTGCACTGTACCATGTTCTCCCGAGCTGTGGAACACCATGACCCTTTGTGCAACCTGGAGGAACTGAGATCCCAGGGATATTTCTATTGGGAAGAAGAAGAGTCTGACCAGTATTACTCTCCCTCTGATGCCCTGCTCTATGCCATTCTCTATAATCACCAGCTCTATGCCCAATATCTCCTGGAACACTTTCCCAAGGAAGCTCTGAATGTGCCAGGGATGCCCCTGACTCCTGTGCCATCCTTTGCCCATCACCTGGCTGTAGCATTGGAACACGACAGAGGAGAGATTGTCACCATGATACTCCAGACGGCCAAGAAACTGAACTATCTCCATTTCTACATTAACAAGGTGAGTAGCCTGTACCTATCGGAGGGAAAGACCCCTCTACACATGGCCTGTGAGTACACAAGGACAGACATGGTCTTGATCCTTCTAGGCCATGGGGCCAATCCACGGATTACAGACTTAAAGGGTCTCACCCCTCTGGATACTACATTAAAACAGCTACAGGAGTCCAGCGTTAATGCGGAAGACAAATTACGTTGCCTTGATCACCTTCTTCTTTTCTCGACACCCCAAGACTTCAAGATGAAAGCGTCACTTGTCAATCACGGGGACTATTGGATTCCCCTACTGGGATTAGAATTATACAACTACCTGATAGGGAACTACCCTGATCCACTGGGTATCGCTGCCATGAGAAGAATTATCCAATGCCTCAAAGACAAAGACTTCCTCACTAGCATCCAGGCTCTTCCATTACCGTCCTCCCTAAAGCCCCTGCCTGGACATGTTGGGTTTTTTAAAAGTATGATGTGTATATGCTGTGTATATGCTGTGTATATAATGTGTATTTGATGTGTATAGGACATGTATATGACGTGTATATGATGTGTATATGATATGTATATGGTGGATAACAAACTTAAAGGAAGCAGTGCCAGTCCAGCCCTGCTCTGATCATTTTTCTTTGAGTTTTCAGATGATGATTTGGACACAGGTCAGTCGATACCCAAGAGAACATCCACTCCCCACACAGAATGTGTTGTACATTTACCTTATTGTATTGTGTGAGTTCAGCTGGAATCAATTAACCGAACAGCTGGAACCGAGCAGTTTGCAAAGGAAAACAAGAGATTCAGAGATCACAGAAAGGAGGGAACTGCCCCAACATTTCACAAACACTTCTACAATTTAACAATCACAAAGTTACCTTGGTCTGTGTGTAGGTTAATATAGTCCCACTCCTAGACTTCTCTAGCTCTAGATACCCATTTCCAGACAACCTATTCTTCTTGCCTTGGTCTTTTTAATTAAGTTTACATCTAGACCATACAGTTCATTCTTACCTACCTCCGGTCCAAGTTTAGCTTTTCCTTTCATCCAACTTTACCTCTCCATTTCCATTCAACCTAATCCCCTTGCACCAGTCTTTTTCATATAGTTCTTCTCATCTAGACCATAGAGAACCTTCTAATGTCCTGTCCAAGTCTATCTTCCGCTGTTATCCAGTTCTAGACTTCTCCTTTCATCCAACACTACCTCTCCATTTCCATTCACTACCTCTCCATTTCCAGGTCTATCTTCCTCTGTCATCCAGTTCTAGCTCTCCATTTCCAGTCAAACTGTTCTAATAATCTTGACCAAGCCCTTTTCATATAGTTCTTCTCATCTAGACCATAGAGAACCTTCTAATGTCCTGTCCAGGTCTATCTTCCTCTGTCATCCAGTTCTAGACTTCTCCTTTCATCCAACACTACCTCTCCATTTCCATTCAACCTAATCCCCTTGCACCAGTCTTTTTCATTTAGTTCTTCTCATCTAGACCATACAGAACCTTCCAATGCCTGTCCAAGTTTATCTTCCTCTGTCATCCAGTTCTAGCTCTCCATTTCCAGTCAACCTGTTCTAATAATTCTAACCAAGCCTTTTTCATTTAGTTCTTCTCATCTAGACCATACAGAACCTTCTAATGTCCTGTCCAGGTCTATCTTCCTCTGCCATCCAGTTCTAGCTCTCCATTTCCAGTCAAACTGTTCCAATAATCTTGACCAAGCCTTTTTCCTTTAGTTCTTCTCATCTAGACCATAGAGAACATTCTAATGTCCTGTCCAAGTCTATCTTCCGCTGTCATCCAGTTCTAGACTTCTCCTTTCATCCAACACTACCTCTCCATTTCCAGTCAACCTAGTCTAATCCCCTTGCACCAGTCTTTTTCATATAGTTCTTCTCATCTAGACCATACAGAACCTTCTAATGTCCTGTCCAAGTGTATCTTCCTCTGTCATCCAGTTCTAGCTCTCCATTTCCAGTCAACCTGTTCTAATAATCCTAACCAAGCCTTTTTCATATAGTTCTTCTCATCTAGACCATAGAGAACTTTCTAATGTCCAGGTCTATGTTCAGGTCTATCTTCCTCTTTCATCCAGTTCTAGACTTCTCCTTTCATCCAACTTTACCTCTCCATTTCCAGTCAACCTAGTCAATTTCATATATTTCTTATCATCTAGACCCTTCTTACCCTTTACCCTTCTTACCCTTTACCTCCCATTCTAACTGACCTGATATTTGACTTCCAGTGGGTATGCTCATTGGACAATAATTATTGGACAGGTATGAGTTGTAAAAATGACCAATCCTACAGTTCACAGTGATAGTTTAATGGACACAAAAGACACCATCAGTTTCTATCAGGCCCCTGCTTTAATAAATGGAAATAATAGGGTTTTATTTGATTTATATTAAACTGGTACAATGTAGGAAGATTAAAATGAAGTACAGGATATTTATGTGAAACAATATGGAGGTGACCTGAGCAGCCCTTGTGTTCATCCATCATGTTCTACTATGACCTGAATGGTTTGTTACCTATTTAATTAACAGGCTGGAAACATTTCTGGGCATAAAGTGGAAAAAATAGAAGCATCCATCGAGTTTTCCCGTTTCCTATTTATGAAAAGGCATCCATGAGTGTATTGGGATGGAACTACCAAATCCCAAAGATCAATCTTTAAATGGATAGGAATTCCCGGTGTGCTAACAGGAAGTAAGACTCAAGCCATGGCTCCTTCCACTAGGTCGGGGATGGGCAACCAGTAGCTCTTCAGATGTTTTAAAACTACAACTCCCAGCATTCCTTTACAAGCACCGTAATTAGGGAATGCTGGGAGTTGTGGTTTTAAAACATCTGGAGGACTACTGGTTGCCCATCCCTACACTACGTTAATGGCCGCTTTGTTAATGTTATGACAACCACAGTATGATATAATGACATTGCTTCTCTCAAGACTTGTGGTGGACCAGCTGTTTGGTGGAGCTGTAATTCCATGACGTAACCAATGATTTACTGGTTGGATTCCAAAGCAGAGATACGTAACCTTACATGTTGGGTTTGAGCTGTAAACACGGCTAATACCGTTGCCTATGTTATCAGCCCTAGACAGATTTCTACCTTATCAGTAAACCTTGAACAATAGCGTCACATTAAGAGGAACCTGTGGTATAATAAACGTTCCTAGACGTGAGAATGAAATATCTCAGATGGTTCCCCTTCCTGTAAATACATGGGTTCTAAATTACAGTTGGTTCTATAATATGTTTCATTTCCTATGGAGATTGTTATGTAACCAGCCCTCACGTGGGAATTCTCCTTCTTCGCATGGCCTTGTGGTAAAGTCTATTTCGCTAAATATAGATAAGAAAATGTATTTAATTAGGATAATGTCTTAATACCAGGCGCCGGCTTAGAGAATTCTCTAATTCTCTCTAATAGAGAACGGGCAGGAAATGTCCCACAATAAAAAAAAAACAGCCATCCATTTTAACACGGGACATAGATTAACTAATTCTGGTGAGACTGGTCAGGAATAGGGATGGCCGGTTCGCGGATCCGAACCCGGATCCGCCGCGGACTTATGCCATTCGCGAATGGCGGATTTTTCCGGATTTTCCTGATTTTCCGCCTTACGAACTTCCGAACCGCGGATTTCTCGTATTTTCAAAAAAAATCTTGTAATTTTGAAAATTTTAGAAATTACGAAATCATTCTTATCCAAGGATACACCTTGTACCTTCCTGGGCGACACACACTGAGCATGCTCAAACCAGTGGTTTGGGGAACAGGGGGGGGGTTAGGAGTAAATACAGGGCAGTAATTAACACACTTACAAAGGTAAGTAATATATCATTATAAAAATAGCCCCATCACCTGGCTCCTCCTCCTCCCTGGTAAACCACAACCCCATCACTTGACTCCTCCTTCTCTCTGGTAAAGATTCATGGTAAATAATTCATGGTTACACGTGTACTACATACATACATATATACTACATAGATACATACATACAAACAGTACATAAATACATACTGCATACATACATACATAAAGTACATACACACATACATACATCCAGTACATACATACACACATACATAAATACATACAGGTCCCAGTAAACTGACGGCCGAGGCTATTTTTGCCGCAACCAACAGTCCTTCCTCCTGGCCGTCATTCTGGAGGAAGGATTGTAACCAGCTTAAAGGTTCGTACACACGTGCGTAGGATGTGTACAATCGTTCATTTCGGACGATAATCGGCCCGTGTATGGGTCATTTATCAGACAAAATGGCTGTTCGGTCGGGGATCATTGCCTGACCGATGGAGCGGATCTCCAAACGGCCGACCATTTTGTCTGATAAAGGACCAATACACAGGACGATTAGCGTCCGAAACGAACGTTCGTACACATTGTGTCGTGGGTTGGGACCCGTGATCACACGTGTGTACGAACCTTGACTCTCTAGGTCAGCTCACGTTATGCTAATTACCCCAGTACTTTGCTCTTTAGTAAATAGTAAAGTTATAGTAAATAATTAGATTAATAACATCCTCACCCCCCAGGGAAGGTGATGTGATAATCAGGATCCATTTCTTACTATCCCCAGGAACTTTAACCGTCCCTATATCTTTAATAACGTTGAAGACTGTCAGACGGGAATAGAAGTGGTTGAGATAACGAGCAAATCTCACATCCTCTCCAGGACACATCATTAGGCAGCGTTTACATTACAAAGATCCAGGGGAGATTAGCTTTCTGTAGAGGCGCCCAAATTGGAAGTGGCAGTTGCAAGTCAAGTGAGCTCTGTTCTAATTAGAATCTCCGTCATAATGTGTCTTATTAACTTATAGAATCGGCTGGAAACCCCCAGAGCTCAGAAATCTTCATCCACAGATAAAAACGAAGCTGCGAGCTTTTTACTCATCCTGAAAGTCAAATCTCTCTCTCTCTGTATAAGGGGAAGGCGAGATTAACGCCTCTTATTCTGACTTCATGGACCTTGTGGTGAATCTTTATAAAGTGAACTTGATGCACTGGATTTATATAGCGCCAACATCTTCCGTGGTGCTTATGATAATGACTGGTTTTCTAACTGACCCCTTTGCAACCAGGGGTGCCCCTACCATGAAGCAAACTGAAATATTTGCTCAGGGCGCCCCTGTGGAGCAATTGAAAGGCAGTATAAAAAATCCTCCTTCCTGCTATACTGCATTTCAGTATTTGCATTACCCCTGCTCCATGTGCCCCCCTGTCTGCCTATAGGCGGCATTTAAAAGATGTTTCAGTTGCCAAAAACCCTTGGAACACCCCTGTTTGCAACCTGCATACCTGCTACATGGCTACTTTATTTCAACTTCATGCTGTGAATTGATTTGATACCTAGAATTAAAAGGGCTTTGTCGTGTTGATGTGGATCGTTAATAAGGCTGCAACTCTCGTTATTCAAATGCAAAGTAATAATCACATCGGTAAACAGAGCATCTTCTAACAACCCAACAGTGTGACCTTCCACATTAACACGTTATACTGAATGCCACATGCAGGGCGCATTGGCGTAATGAGGTTATAGGAAGCGATATAGGAAGCAGCGCATTTTGCAATAGGCATTAGAGCTGATTAGTAATGAGGATTAGGATCTGGAATTTAAATTGTGATCTCTGCAAATGAAATGGTTTTATCCAGAGATAGGCAACCAGTAGCTCTCCAGGTGTTTGGAAACTACAACTTCCAGAATTCCATAACTACAGAGTGCTTGTAGAGGAATGCTGGGAGTTGTAGTTTGAATTCCCTAACTACAGAGTGCTTGTAGAGGAATGCTGGGAGTTGTAGTTTGAATTCCCTAACTACAGAGTGCTTGTAGAGGAATGCTGGGAGTTGTGTTTTGAATTCCCTAACTACAGAGTGCTTTAGAGGAAGCTGGAGAGTTGTAGTTTGAATTCCCTAACTACAGAGTGCTTGTAGAGGAATGCTGGGAATTGTAGTTTGAATTCCCTAACTACAGAGTGCTTGTAGAGGAATGCTGGGAATTGTAGTTTTCAAACATCTGGAGATCTACTGGTTGCTTATCCCTGGTTTTATCCAATCGTCTGATGTTCTGGGGACTGTAAACGAAATATTAGTTGGCCCCCGATCTTTAGACGAAGACTAGAGAAGATGAAGTGTTTATGAATAAATGAATGACTTTTGTGGGATATTTGGATAGCTTTAGCCAGGTGAATCGTTGTATCATTGTATCGTGACTATCGTCCGACCCATGGACAGTTACAGTTACTTTTACAATGAATAGCAGTAACGAAAAAGGAGAATCTAGTTGGTATAGGATCTAACTTAGAGGTTTAAATGTTCTAACACATCCCACTAACCACTCTAATACCCCGCTAACAATTCTAATACCCCGACTAACCACTCTAATACCCCGCTAACAATTCTAATACCCGGACTAACCACTCTAATCACCGCGCTAACAATTCTAATCCACCCGACTAACCACTCTAATACCACCGCTAACAAATTCTAATACCCGACTAACCACTCTAATACCCCGCTAACAATTCTAATACCCGACTAACCACTCTAATACCCCGCTAACAATTCTAATACCGACTAACCACTCTAATAACCCCGCTAACATTCTAATACCCGACTAAACCACTCTAATACCCGCAACATCTAATACCCGACTAAACACATTCTAATACAACAACAACCCCGACTAACCCCCCCCAACTTCTAATACCCCGCTAACAATTCTAATACCCGACTAACCCCTTAAATACCCCGCTAACAATTCTAATACCGATCTAACCACTCTATACCCTTCTTACCTCCGCTCAAATACCCCAAACCACTCTAATACCCTGGCTTACCCATCTATAATACCCCAACTAACCACTCATACCCTGCTTAACCACTCTAACCCACCAACCCCACCCTAACCTCTCTACACCCCCACACTAAACCACTCTAATACCCTGCCGTACTAACTCTAATATCCACTAACCACCCTATACCCTGTGCAACCACTCTAATACCCATAAACCCCCCAATACCCACGAACACTCCTAATACCCACTAACCACTTCGAATACCCCACTAACCCACTCTATAATAACCCTCCCGGCAACACCCAATACCGTAACTAATACCCCACTAACCACTCTAAACCCCACGTACCCACTGCTAATCCACCCCACTATAACCTCTCTACTACCCTACTATACCCCACACCTTACTATACCCTTTACTACTCTAATCCCCCTAACCACTTAAGACCCGATCACACCACCGCCAACTAATACCCGGTAACCACGCGAAGACCCACGAACCAGCGAAGACCCACGAAGTCAACTGCTGGAAGAACACACGAAACCAAAGCGGGGGACCCCACGAACAAAGGCGAATACCCGCGCAAACCAAGAGAAGGAAACACTAACCACTCTTCTAATACCCGCCTAACCACTGAGTACCCACTGAACCACTCTAATACCCCGCTAAACCACTCTAATACCCTTGGGAACCACTATAATACCCACCTAAACCACTCTAATACCCACGAACCACGCTAAGACCCCACTAACCACTCTACTACCCCCACGAAAACCTCTAAGACCCCATCTTACCCACGCTAAGATCCACTACCACGGGAATACCCCACGAACCATCTACTACCCCCCACAACCCTCTAATACCCTGCATTACTACTTCTAATACCCACTAAACACTCTTATAACCACGAACCACTCTATACCCCACTAACACACTCTAATACCACTAACCATTCCTAATACCCAACGAACCAATGCTATCCCCCTAACCCACTCTAAGTACCCCACGAACCACGCTAATACCATAAACCAGTTTCTATACCCCACTACACCACTCTATACCCCCAAGTAACCACTCTGAAGACCCTTGCGTAGACTTTAACATCCTACTAACCACCCTAATACCCTGCTAACCACTCTAATTACCCACTAACCACTCTATACCCCGCTAACCACTCTATACCCTGGTAACCACTCTAATACCCCACTAACCACTCTGTTACCCCACTAACATTATAATACCCTGCTAACCAACTTAATACCCCCTAAACACTAATACCCATTAACCACTCTAATACCAAGCTAGCCCACTCTAATACACGCTAACCAACCTATACCTACACAATAACCACTCTTGAGTGCCCCGGGAACCACTCTAAAACCCGCGAAACACTATAATACCCACGAACGTACTTCTAAGGCCAGGCGGACCAGCGCGAAGACCCCACGAACACGCGAAGACCCGGCGGGACCACGGAATGACCCCCACAACCAGGCATAGACCACAAGAACCACGCGAGGACCCACGAAACCACGCGAATACCCACGGCGAACCACGCGGGGGGAAAGACCACACGAACCACGCGAAGACCCACGGACCACGCGGAAGAGCACACAGAAACCGGATAGATCCCCACGAACCCACGTCGAAGACCCCACGAACCACTTTAATCCCCAATGACCACGCGTAAGTATCCCCACTAACCACTCGACTACCCACAACCACTCGAGAGACCCCACTACCACTCTAATATCCCACTAACCACTCTAATACACCATTAACCACTCTAATACTCTGCTTACCACTCTAATACCCCACTAACCATTCAAATACCCTGCTAACCACTCTAATACCCCACTAACCACTCTACTACCCCCACTAACCACTCTATTACCCCACTAACCACTCTAATACCCCACTAACCACTCTATTACCCGACTAACCACTCTAATACCCCACTAACCACTCTAATACCCCACTAACCACTCTAATAATAAAAATATCTGTATCCCGTCATGAACATTCATCTTATAGCTTTAGTTGTCCTTTAAACACCCTACAGTCTCCCAAACTACTTATCTCCACTGTGCAGTAGAATAGACAAAGTGGCTGACATCTCCTCCGGACATTCCCCCAGTCCGACCATCAAACTCAAACATTGTTAATGATTTCAATCCTATTTCTTTATTGGGGATCCAGGAGATCTTCAGGTGGCTATTAGCAAGACATCTACCACCTTCCTGGAACCTCACGGTGGGTGTTTAATAAACACAGACCCCGGGGCACTGTACAATCTATCTCATGGACATGTGTTATCCTACATGGGATGGCGAAGGGGATATCATATAAACTACTATAAACCCACCCAGTCTCCATTTAAACCTCTTGCAGACTAAAATTTAATTGACCCCAATACCCCTTCCCCCATATTGATATAACGTCCATAGAACAAGCCTAACTGGGCGTCCCCAGTGACCAAGCTTCACCCGGTGTGGGAAACAATGTGCTCCTTGTACTTTGTAGAGCACCTGGTCCCTTGGCCCCAGTCAGGGGTGTTCCTAAGGTTTTTCACACCTGAAACAACTTTTAAATGCCGCCTATTGGCAGACAGGGTCGGCACATAAAGCATGGCATGGCTTCATCAGGGAACATAGGTGAGGCTTGTGGAGGTGGGTATGGTGGGCTGACTAACACTGACTGGTGGACTGGTGCTGAAATGCCGTATTGTATGGAGCAGGATTTTTTTTAATTGAAACCCTTTAATTTGACCACAGGAGCGCACCCTGAGCAAATGTTTCAGCTTGCTTCATGATAGGGGCACCCCTGGCTCCAGTTTAACTGCGTCACAGCCCAACGCAAGCTTCTTACGTTAGATATTTGATGGCCCAGAATATAAATGATATTAGTGATCACTAATGAGATTTATCTCACATAGCTTTAGGGTGAGTTGTTCATATCATATAAAGCACCTTTTGTCACCACTTTATATCGGGTCACTTATCACCTACAGGTTTATGGTACGAAGCTGACCTTAAAGACATTGCATATGAAACTTTTGCCCTTTACACGTTGAACCTGAGTAAGGAAATCAAACCCTTCATCAGGCCGTCTGGCAATTCAATATCGTAGTGATAGAGAGCGGCCTCTTGACCCCAACATGGAAATGAAATAGCTTCCTGGATTGGGAATCAATTCCTATTGATTTAGTTTAAAATAACCGGCGCATTGGTGCTGTAAATCCCTCCAAACTAATGACTCCATTCTTCCTATAGGATGTCATTCCCTTTAATTAGTCTCCGTATTATATGACTTCCTTTAATCCCAATAAGGTTTACTGATGTTTCTATTACTGTGGGGATCAATATAGTATCAACATTGCAATTCCAAATGAAAGTTTTAATGTGGCCCCAAAAGTTATGGCTATGAAAAGTATTTCTCCGATGTGAAACTAATTCCTGCGCAGAGCAAAGACCAGAACCAGTAATAATGGACGGGATTCCTGCAATCAATGTCCCCCCCATATATTGATACGGGGTACCCAGTCAATGTCCCCCCCATATATTGATACGGGGTACCCAGTCAATGTACGAGATTCCTGCAACGTGACGTCTCTCTACGGTCTGTTATGCTGCAGATTATTTCATCATTTTTATGAGGGGAATAAAAGAATAAGAATTTGGTGCAACCACATAACCGCATTGGGTTCTTGGCTAAGGTAAGTAGTGAGAGGTCAAGTTTGCCGGACTGTCCCCTTCAAGGTTGAAAATGGTTCTTTATGGTGAGAACATTGACAATATTGAACTCTCCCCCAGAAGTTGGTGTAATGGAGGATTTATTGGATAATTTTGAGAGGAGACTTTTTAAATAATTATAATAATAATTCAGTGCTACAGGAATTAAAACAGAAACTTCCCCTATGATCCGAGGATTTTTACAGTTGACAATTGTGATGGACAAAAAAACAAACTCGAACCCGAGTTCAGGCCGAACTTTATGAGTTTAGACGAACTCGAACTGTTCAAATAGTTTGGGTTCGAACTTGTTTGGTTTTCCAAACAGGCGGCTGTATTTTCGATAATTATCTAATTTACGAGCCGTTCGCTAACCCTAGAACGTAGTCTTCGACTCTCTGTAACCCTCAAATTTATGGTTCTATTTTCGGTAACCCTCAAAAGTATCGTTCGGTAAACCTCGAATTGGCCGTAACCCTTGAATGTAGCTTGTGCAAACCTGACAATTGCCCAATCATAAATTAAGAAGTGTTTAAACAAGTTATGGTGACATGTTCCCCAGACCATTTCCCAAGTTCCCCAGACCATTTCCCAGGTGCCACAGCCATTTACAGTAAGTTACCATTAATATTTTATCTGTAAATCATCCGAACTTTCCATACTCTCATTCCCCATTGACTTTAATTTGTTTCCAAAATTCCGAACTGCCGAAGTTTGAGCGTTCGGAAACAAACCGAACTTCAGTAAATGTGTCCATCTCTAGTTGACAAGATTATTTTCTTATTTTCTATTATTAACTTCAGAGTTTGAGTTTTTTATCCTTCTCTCTGATTTATTATTATCCATTCAGGAATCGTGGGTAAGATTTGAACTTGGCGGACATGTCTATTTATTTAAGGAACCATGTGACCATATCGGTAAGATAACGTGGACAATGATAAGATAACGTGGACAATGGTGACTATTTTCTTCTCTGCAGGACCAACCTAACATTCCGTCCTTTATAATCAATTGTTCCTCCAATACAAAGAAGACAAATGTAACCTCCAACCGCAACTGAAATAAATTCCAAGAACTCCCTCTCTCCCTGATCCTTGTACAGAGCGATTGATCCCAGACCTACCTTAATCCAACATTTACTTTCCAACCTTATTTCCTCTCTAGATTGTCCTTATATTTATAACTGGCAGTTTCAGCCTTTTGTGAATGTTAAATAAATATTCAATATCTCATTTATATTTCATTTCGTGTCCCGGTGTTTGACGCATCTATTATTCAGATAATAACGGATAAATGTCAGCGTTTCATGCAGATCTAGGGAATTAGCAAGTATGATACCTGCGCCTTTCAGGATATCGCTGGGAGCCGAGATTAAACGCCAACACATCCAGCCCAGCATTGGAGATATCTAGAAAACAAAAATACATGAAATACTCTGTATATCGAATGGTTTCATGGTGACGTTTTAGACAGTGCCTGGTACAATTTACATTGCAGCAAAAACGGATTCCGAGGGCCAGGCCAGACTCGTCTGATTTTGATGCGTTTGCGCATATGTTTTCTTAGAACATTGCAATAGCGAAAACGCGCGGTTTCGGGGGCGATACGATTGCGCATCCGTTCAGGAATCTCAAACCCATGATCGCATGCGTTTCCCTGTTTCTAAAAAAAAAAGCGCAAACGTATCGTAAACGTTAATCACGCCAGAATCGCTCTTGCCAATCTGTAGAGGGACGACACTGGTGCATTCAAACCTCTCTAACTATTAAGCTATTATTACTATTAAGCTGTGTCCGTTGACTTT
Source organism: Hymenochirus boettgeri (assembly GCA_019447015.1). Lineage (NCBI taxonomy): Eukaryota > Metazoa > Chordata > Amphibia > Anura > Pipidae > Hymenochirus > Hymenochirus boettgeri. The sequence continues at coordinate 295,872 of JAACNH010000174.1, read as the reverse complement.
GAACATTTCTGGTCAAGTCGTTTTATTTTTTACAATGTAAGGGCTAGGCCACACTAGCGCACGCGTTTCGCGCGTTTGCGCATGCATTTCGCGCTCGCGATTGCGCCCGTGATTTTCGCTAAAATGGAAATCACGGGAAAGTGAAAATCCCCGCGATTTCCGATGCACATGCGAATCGTGTCCGTTCGCGTTTTGGTAACGCATGCGTTCACCATTTTTGGTGCGTGAACGCAGCGTTTCCATAACGCGAAAACGCATGCACAAAACGCGAACGCAAACGCGAACGCACAAGAAAAGCGCATATAATCGCGTGTGATAACGCTCGCGATTTTGAGTGCGATTCCTGTGTGTTGCAGTGTGGTTGAGAACCATCAACCAGTTTTGTAAAGTTCTGATAGTTTGTGTGCGTGATAAGGTCAATGTTTGGGTTTATATCGGATTCCGTGTCGTTTCTCTTTTATTTTAAGAACATTTCAATCCCAATGACGCTTTCCCTTTAACCTTTCAAGATACCGAGTCATTAGCGGATCTGTCAATTTGTTATGTGAGCTGGAACCGCTCCACATTATACTGTCGGTGCCTCATTAACATCTCAATCCCACTGCATTTTAGCGAACGACTCTGGTTCTCCAATGTGCTAAATCGGAGGAATTGAATTTCTTTGTAATTAAATTGTTTGGAGGAGAGAATTGGCTTTACCGTGATAACGGTTAACAAGCTATTACTTCCTGCGCTCGATAGGAAGTTAAAGTCCCACGTCGATAACCTGTGGCCAGGGCTCATTGGTAGACGACCCCCCTTGCAGAGGAAGGTTTCAGATAATAGTAAAGGCCACATTACAAACCAATGAGGCCATAGAATTAGAGATAATGATTGGTTATTGGCACCTCTTCTGGAACATCCAATGTATCCATGACCAATTGGACATCCGCTGACACAGTCTCAAAATATCTGCCTGCTCCTCGTGTTTAATGGAAATGTATTAACCTAATAACCAATCCCCAGGAACAATTCCCACTGGGGTGGGATCTAATCATTGGTGTTACCCATCCGGGGGGCATTACGAACCGCAGGGAAGCTTGGGAAGAAGGCAACCAAAATAATAATTTATTGGTTATTGGTATTTATAAGGTGAGAAATGTTGTGGTTCAGATTGCAATCTATTATAAATCTATAATACATAAGGCATGTGAATGGGGAGGTGCAGTGGCGAGAATCTATATAATCAGTCACTCATTGATGTCACTAAGTGACTCTCCCTCCCTGTATTAGCCATGTAAGGAGACTGTTTTATCACGAACAAATAATTTACTGCCGTTTGTACTTCAAACTAAAAGAAGAGACTTAAGATCTTAACATGTCCTTTAAAGATTTCTCATCAAATTGCAAAGACTTAAAGTAAATAAAATAACGGGGAATAGCCGGGCAGTGCAGTGGGATAAAATAACGGGGAATAGCCGGGGGAATAGCCGGGCAGTGCAGTGGAGTATAATAATGTATTTACTATGGAGCCGTCAGTGCTATTTTACACCACACTGTGACTGGGAATAAATCATCCTGCGTCAGGATTCCTCTTCGCTTTCCTATTTGAATATTTATATCCCGCGCCGGTTATTATTTTGTTAATTTTCAGAAAATGGCAACGTGATTGAATGACTGTGAAAACAACTCATAAAAATGGAAATTTATATTCACAGCTTCCACCCGGTTTATTTGATGGGCGCATTGGAACGCGAATTGCCTCAGCATGCGAAAAAGAGAATATTCCCTACAATATATATAAATAAAATGATTATTAGACAATATATTAGATGGAGCCTCAAAGATTTATGAAATCATTCTGTGTTGATTTCAGAAAATAAAAATGTACCTGAATGTGTAGAACTGGAGGGCGACTATCTGGGATGATGTCATGGTCTGGGATAATGATGTCATGGTCTAATACATACGACTATTTGAAAAAATGTTTTAATATAAGAATTCAGTTAAACCCTTAAGATATCCTTTAAAATCTCTCATCAAATGGCAAAGATTTAAAATAAACACAGTAAAATAAAAAATGAATTCAAATATAATGTTTGTAAATTCAAAAATATAATAAATAGAACCATTTGCGGGTGGGTCCTGGAATGTTGTAATAGGGATTTTTGGGGGTTGCTGTGTGACATCATAACAGATGTGTGAATGAACAGAACATTCACAGGTGGCTGGAAAATTTCAACAAGCCATGTATTTCAGTTACAGGAATTTGTGACGTCCACAATAACAATATAAGACTAAACTCAGGTTTCCAGATAAAGTGAGAATTTGTTATAGACCTGATATAACAGACGTGAACCCACCCTCAGGCTGTAACGTTAACACTACAGACCGCGAATCGCAAGTAAAAGAAGAGAATAAACCAGAAAGGGAAAGTATAAACATTGAATTTGGCTTGAAAGGCATTTTGGAAAGGAATGTGGGTGAGATTCTGCAAGTCTTTTCCTTAAAGAACTTTTGGGGACTTATCTTGCACTAATTCCTTTCTATCCTCTGGTATGAAGTCTACAGTAGTTGGCTTGTCAGCAAAAGAACCTTTAAATTCATTTGGCGTTTTATAGATTTGATCTGGGTTTCTGCTTGGGGAGACCTGCTAGAAGATGTTCCATCCCAATCAATGAGTTGCAGTTCTGAAATCTTTGAGGTGCAGCAGAGAGAAGCCCCAGCTAAGTTGATACTGGTGAACAGCATTGACCAAGGGATCCCTCCTCATCGTCATTGGGTTCTGAGAGGTCCTCACTATCAGCCTCTACATCTATCAGTGTTGGCCTTGCTGGTGCTGAACAAACCAATGAAGTGTGGGTCTCCTTCTGGCTTTTGGTTCATTTTGCTGGAGGTTGCACCATCCTCTCTTGAATCCGGTGAATTATGTTTTTCTGGTTTTAAAGATGCAACATCATCTGGATCATCAAGCTTTGGATGTTTGTTTTTGTTTTCTTGCCTGAAAGAGAAAGTCATTGGATATTCCTCATTCATGAATAACAGAACAGCTCCAGCCATCTTTATATGGCAGCCAATATATTTTATATTACCTCTTGCTAATTAGATGCATTTACTTTGCAAGCCCATGATATTCAGCGTGAGCACTTCCCAGAGCAGCAGACTACAATGCAATTCAAACTTCACCGACCTCCTAGAATCTAATGTCCAGTCACTTTCCAATAAGATGGATGAAGTTATAAAAAACATCAACTATCTATATTACTAAAAGGGAGATTTAGATATAGACGGACTCCAAATCTCACGCGTGTGATGTCACTGCCGGTGCCTGAAAAAAAGGCAGAGCAGCATACACTGGCATTGACGTTGTCACATCTGACTCATCATCTTTACAGTGCGGGCGGTAGTCTTTATTGATGGGGGAATGGCCAAAGATGGGGACCTAAACTTTATGGTTGGTCGTCTCCTATTCTGAGATATCTGTAGTGGGTTGTCACATTGGCGAAAGCAGGGGACATTGTAGGTTACTGGGGACATTGTAGGTTACTGGGGACATTTTTGTTATGGGGACATTGTAGGTCTGGGACATGTAGGTTACTGGGGACATGTATGTTATTCTGGAGACATTGTAGTTACTGGGGCATTGTAGGTTACTGGGACATTGTAGGTTACTGTGGGACATTGTAGGTTACTGGAGACTTGTAGTTACTAACTGGGACATTGTAGTTTTAACTGGGGCCTTGTAGGTTACTGGGGACCTTGTAGGTTATGGGGACATTGTAGTTTATTGGGGACATTGTAGGGTTACTGGGGACATTGTAAGGTTACTGGACTGCTGTTAAGGGACTTGTAGTTGTGGGACTTAGGTTACGGTGACATTGTAGTTATTGGGGACATTGTAGTTACTGGGGACATTGTCGGTTATGGGACATTTGTAGGTTACTGAGACCATTGTAGGTTACTGGCCATTGTAGTTACTGGGGGCCATTGTAGGTTATACTGGGGACATTGTATATTAACTGGGGCCATTGTATGTTACTGGGGACATTGTATGTTACTGGGCCATTGTAGGTTACGGGACCATTGTAGGTTACTGGGGCCATTGTAGGTTACTGGACATTGTAGTTACTGGGCCATTGTAGGTTACTGGGGCCATTGTGGTACTGGGCCATGTGGTTACTGGGCCATTGTAGGTTACTGGGACATTGTAGTTACTGGCCATTGTGGTTACTGGGGCCATTGTAGGTTACTGGGCCATTGTGTAGGTTACTGGGGCCATTGTAGGGTACTAGGGGACTTGTAGGTTACTGGGGCCTTGAGTTACTGGGGCCATTGTGGGTACTGGGCCATTGTAGTTTACTCGGGGACATTGAGTTTAACTGGGGCCATTGTAGTTACTGGGGCCATTGTAGGTTACTGGGGACAATTGTAGGTTACTGGGCCATTGTAGGTTTACTGGGCCATTGTAGGTTACTGAGGGCCATTGTAGGTTACTGAGGCATATTTACTGGGGCCATTGTAGGTTACTGCTGGGACCATTGTAGGTTACTGGGGCCATTGTAGGTTACTGGGGACATTGTAGTTTACTGGGGCTGTGTTCTGGGCATTGAGGTTACTGAGGCCATTGTAGGTTACTGGGGCCATTGTAGGTTTACTGGACCCATTGTAGGTTACTGGGCCATGTGAGTTTACTGGGGCATTGTAGGATACTGGGGCTTGTAGGTTACTCTGGGGAAATTGTAGGTTACTGGGCCATTGTAGGTTACTGGGCCATTGTCGTTCTGGGGCCATTGTAGGTTACTGGGCCATTGTATGTTCTCTGGTACCCATTGTAGGTTACTGGGGCCATTGTAGTGTTACTGGCCTGGACCTGTGTAGGTTACTGGGGCCATTGTAGGTTACTGGGCCATTGTAGGTTACTGGGATTTTAGTTACTGGGGACCATTGTAGGTTACTGGGGCCATTGGTAGGTTACTGGGGCATTGTAGGTTATTGGGACCATTGTAGGTTAATGGGCCTTGTAGGTTACTGGACCATTGTAGGTTACTGGGGCCATGTAGGTTACTGGGACATTGTAGGTTACTTGATGCCATTGTAGGTTACTGGGACCATTGTAGGTTACTGGGGCCTTGTAGGTCTGGACCATTGTGGTTACTGGGGCCATTGTAGTACTGGGGACATTGTAGTTACTTGACCATTGTAGGTTACTGGGCCATTGTAGTTACTTGGCCATTGTAGGTTACTGGGGCTATTGTAGGTTAGGGGACCATTGTGTTACTGGGGACATTGTGGTTACTTGACCCTTGTAGGTTACTGGACCCATTGTAGTTACTGGGGACCATTGTAGGTTACTTGGACCATTGTAGGTTACTGGGGCCATTGTAGGTTACTTGGGACCATTTAGGTTCTGAGGCCATGGTAGTTACTGGTGGCATTAGGTTATTGGCCATTGTAGGTTACTGGGGCCATTGTAGGTACTTGGGACCATTGTAGGTTACTGGGGCATGTAGGTTACGGGACCATTGGGAGGTTACTGGGCCATTGTAGTTCTGATGAGGCCATTGTACTTTACTGGGACCATTGTAAGGTTCTGGGGACAATTGTAGGTTACTGTGGCCAATTGTAGGTTACGGGGACCATTGTAGGTTACTGGGACCATTGTAGTTACTGGGGCCATTGTAGACTTACTGGGGCCATGTAAGTTACTGGGACCATTGTAGGTTACTGGGCCATTGTAGGTTTACTGGGGGGGCCATTGTAGGTTACTGGGACCATTGTAGGTTACTGGGCCATTGTAGGTTCTCTGGGGCCATTGTAGGTTACTTGGACCATTGTATAGGTTTCTGAGGCCATTGTAGTTACTGGGGCCATTGTAGGTTACTGGGACCATTGTAGGGTTTACTGGGGCCATTGTAGGTTACTGGGGACATTGTAGGATTACTGGGACATTGTAGGTTACTACTGGGCCATTGTAGGTTACTAGGCCATTGTAGGTTACGGGACCATGGTAGGCTTTACTGGGGCCATGTAGGTTACTGGGGCCATTGTAGGTTACTGGGCCATTGTAGGGTTACTGGGGCCATTGTAAGTTTACTGGGACCATTGTAGGTTACTGGGGGCCATTGTAGGTTACTGGGCCATTGTAGGTTTATCTGGGGCCATTGTAGGTTACTGGGGTGATGTAGGTTACTGGTAGGCTTGTAGGTCTGGGGCCATTGTAGGTTACTGGGGACATTGTAGTTAGGACTGAGTAGCATTGTAGGTTACTGGGACCATTGTAGGTTACTGGGGGCATTGTAGGTACTGAGTACCATTGTAGGTTTTGTACTGGGGCCATTGTAGGTTACTGGGACCATGTGGTTACTGGGGCCCATTGTAGGTTACTGGGGAATCTGGGGACATTGTAGTTACTTGGACCATTGTAGGTTACTGGGGCCATTGTAGGTTACTGAGGCCATTGTAGGTTACTGGGGCTATTGTAGGTTATTGGGACCATTGTAGGTTACTGGGGACATTGTAGGTTACTTGGACCATTGTAGGTTACTGGGACCATTGTAGGTTACTGGGACATTGTAGGTTACTGGGGCCATTGTAGGTTACTGGGGCCATTGTAGTTTTACTTGTGGGACCATTGTAGGTTACTGAGCCATTGTATGTTACTGGGGCTAATTGTAAGGTTATTTGGGACCATTGTAAGGTTACTGGACCATTGTAGGTTACTGACCATTGTAGGTTACTGGTACATGTAGGTACTGGACCTTGTAGTTACTGGGGCCATTGTAGTTACTGAGGCCATTGTAAGTTACTGGGACCTTGTAAGGTTTACTGGGGACATTGTAGGTTACTGGGGCCATTGTAGGTTACTGGGACCATTGTAGGTTACTGGGACCATTGTAGGTTACTGGGGCCATTGTAGATTACTGGGGCCATTGTAAGTTACTGGGGCCATTGTAGGTTACTGGGGACATTGTAGGTTACCTGGGGCCATTGTAGGTTACTGGGACCATTGTAGGTTACTGGACCATTGTAGGTTACTGGGGCCATTGTAGGTTACTTGGACCATTGTAGGTTACTGAGGCCATTGTAGGTTACTGGGGCCATTGTATGTTTACTAGGGGGGCATGGTAGGTTACTGGGCCATTGTAGGTTACGGGGCCTTGTAGTTACTGAGGCCATTGTAGGTTACTGGGGACATGTAGGTTCTGGGCCATTGTAGGTTACTGGGGTGCCATTGTAGGTTACTGGGGCCATTGTAGGTTACTGGGACATTGTAGTTACTGGGACCATTGTAGGTTTACTGGGCCATTGTAGTTACTGAGGCCATTGTAGTTACGGGACATTGTAGGTTACTGGGGACATTGTAGTTACTGGGGCATTGTAGGTACTGGGACCATTTAGTACGGTTTGTAGTACTGGGGCCATTGTAGTTACTGGGGCCATTGTAGTTACTGGGACCATTGTAGTTACTGGGGACATTGTAGGTTACTGGGGCCATTGTAGGTTACTGGGACATGTAAGGTTACTGGGACATTGTAGGTTACTGGGGCCATTGTAGGTTACTTGGCCATTGTAGGTTACTGGGCCCATTGTAGGTTACTTGGCCATTGTAGGTTACTGAGGCCATTGTAGGTTACTGAGGCCATTGTAGGTTACTGGGGCCGTTGTAGGTTACTGAGGCCGTTGAGGTTACTGGGGACATTGTAGGTTACTGGGCCATTGTAGGTTACTGGGGCCATTGTAGGTTACTGAGGCCGTTGTAGGTTACTGGGGCCATTGTAGGTTACTGGACCATTGTAGGTTACTTGCCATTGTAGGTTTACTGGGGGCCATTGTAGGTTACTGGGGCAGGTAGGTTTATTTTACTGGGACATTGTAGGTACTATCGGGGCCATTGTAGTTGGTTACTGGGGCCATTGTAGGTTACTGGGGACATTGTAGGTTACTGGGGACATTGTAGGTTACTGGGGACCATTGTAGGTTACTGAGGCCATTGTAGGTTACTGGGGACATTGTAGGTTACTGGGGACATTGTAGGTTACTGGGACCATTGTAGGTTCTGAGGCCATTGTAGGTTACTGGGGACATTGTAGTTACTGGGGGACATTGTAGGTTACTCGGGACCATTGTAGGTTACTGTAGGCCATTGTAGGTTACGTGGGGGACATTGTAGGTTACTGGGACATTGTAGTTCTCGGACCATTGTATGGTTACTGGGCCATTGTAGGTTACTGGGGACATGAGGGGTGTAGTTTGGGACATTGTTCTGACATTGTAGTTACTGGGCCATTGTAGGTTCTGGGACATTGTAGGTTACTGGGGACATTGTAGGTTCTGGACATTGTAGGTTACTGGGGCCATTGTAGTTACTGGGGACTTTTAGGTTACTGGGACCATTGGTTAGGTTACTGGGGCCACTTGTAGGTTACTGGGGCCATTGTAGGTTTAGGACTGGGGACTTGTAGGTTACTGGACCATTGTAGGTTACTGGGCATGTAGGTTACCTGGGACATTGTAGGTTACTGGGGCCATTGTAGTTCGGGGCCATTGTAGTTACTGGGCCATTGTAGGTTATTGGGACCATTGTAGGTTACTGAGGCCATGTAGTTACTGGCACATTGTTAGGTTTACTGGGACATTGTAGGTTACTGAGGCCATTTAGTTACTGGGGCCATTGTAGTTACTGGGACCATGTAGGTTACTGAGGTCCATTGTGCAGGTTACTGGGGACCATTGTAGGTTACTGCCTGGGCCATTGTAGGTTACTAGGGCCATTGTAGGTATTGGGGCCATTGTAGGTTACTGGGGCCATTGTAGGTTCATACTGGGACATTGTAGGTTCTACTGGGGCATTGTAGGTTACTGGGTGCCAGTCAGGTTACTGGGGACATTGTAGGTTACTGGGGCCATTGTAGGTTACTGGGGACATTGTAGGTTACTGGGGACATTGTAGGTTACTGGGGACATTGTAGGTTACTGGGGCCATTGTAGTTTATTGATTGGATTACTGGGGCATGTAGGTCTGGGACATTGTAGGTTACTGGGGCCATTGTAGGTTACTGGGGACATTGTAGGTTACTGTGGCCATTGTACGTTACTGGGGACATTATAGGTTCTGGGGCCATTGTAGGTTACTGGGGCCATTGTAGGTTACTGGGGCCATTGTAGGTTACTGGGGCCATTGTTAGGTTACTGGGGCCCATTGTCTGTTACTGGGCCATTGTAGGTTACTGGGGCCATTGTAGGTTACTGGGGCCATTGTAGGTTACTGGGACCATTGTAGGTTACTGGGGACATTGTAGGTTACTGGGGCCATTGTAGGTTACTGGAGCCATTGTAGGTTACTAGGGCCATTGTAGGTTATGGTGCTGTTCATAATTAGAGAACCATTTGGTCTCATAGAGAGAAGAGCAGCAGGAACCATAAAGAGAACTAACGTCAGAACATTGAGATAAATCTCGGTTCTCCCTGGACCATAACATACAGGGGGTTCACACTGATCTCTCGGAGGGAGATTTACCAGAGGCTGCGCGGCTCTATCAGCTGCCATTAGATACTTAGGGCTCGTTCACACTAGGAATGGACAAAAAAAATATAATGTACATATCTTAAAATACTAAATATTTAAAAAACAAACCTCAATAGGCAACAATAACAAGTATACATTTTTCTGCAGCTTTGACCAACTACTGTAGGTGTTAGAGACCGGCCTGACCTACGAAGACCTGACCTACGAAGACCTGACCTACGAAGACCAGTTTATTTATACACAGACACAATGCTGAATGGGCAGATTAGGGTCATTAGGGTGGAAAAATACTGCTCTTTATTCTTAAAAGTAAAAGTATTTGCACAGAACTTCCCCTTTAAGGGAGAACTTTCATCACAGGTGATTTCAGTAGAACGTCTCCCTTTATTATTCTCCACTGACTGTCGCTGTTTAGTGATATTTAGTAATTATCTAAATATTGGAAATGCTTCAGAAATGAGTTTAACCCTATGAATGATTTTCATGTTGATCCAAAATTAAACTGGACACAGCACCACCCACAGGAGTCCATATTTAACTGTTTACGTTCAATTCTTCAATGATCCAATTCTTTACTGATTATCCCACTAACAAATACAACCCATCAGAAGTCCAGGTACTTGTACAATCTACTGGAATTCTCCAAACTTGTCTATTGTCTACAATGTCCCTACACACACACAATAGCCAGAGCAAAGGCCTTTAACGGATTATAACATTTTTCTGTCAATTGTTGATCAGAAGAATCCACAGCTGGGATTACCGAATGAAATACTGGATGGTTGTAGTAATCCAGGCAGGTTAGGATCAGGGTATCCTGAGAGTATTATTAGCCAGCAGAACATGTGAGAGGACCTCTAAAGTAGGGAAAGGACCATTGAGTCTTCTTTATTCTTCATTTTAATGACAGAACAATGACAAATATTTTCTATGGTAACCATAGTTTGGGTTAATGTTCTGCTAAAGTAAGAATTGGGTGCCACACGATGTTTGGAAAGAGGATAATATGGCCATACAATTATCTGATGTTCCATTAATCTGAAACAATCATCAGGGCAAAAGCAGGTGTGAAGTTCCTGTTATGCTTTGTGGTGGATGTAGCAGGCCAGACATAAAATTGAACATCCATCATTACATTGATGAGAGTAAGGGGCATATTTATAAAGGTTCGTTAACTTTTCGCGCCCGTTTTCGCGGACATTAACGCATAAATCGCAATTAACACGATTTATAAATGTCTGAAAACGGGCACGAAAAGTTAACGAAGCGTTAACCCTTCGCGGCGATACTTACCTGTTACCGACCCCTTTCTATTTATAAAGCGGCGGTACTGGTTCACTCTGCTAGTATCGGCTGTTTTACTTCGCCACCTGAGGTGGCGAAGTCAGCCGATACTAGCCTCCCGCGGCGGGGATGGGCAGGCAACCCGCGGCGGGTGGTCGCACCCGCCCCGGGAACGCCCACCCCGCCCACAACCCCCTGCGGCGGCGGAGACCACCCCCGCCGCTTCCCAGCAGCCCCTCCCAACCCGTTCCCTGCTCGCGGCATTCGAACGGAGGCTAGGAGGGCTGCTGGAAGGGGCCTTTGCGCACTTACAAGTGCCCTTGCGGGCTCTGACAAAGCCCTTTGGGGCTTAAAGGGTCCCGCAGCTCGAACCGGGACCCCCCACCTCCCGGCCCTTATAAGGGCCCTTGCAGCACTGACATGTGCCTTTGGGGCTTGGGGGTCCCGCAGCTCGAACCAGGACCCCCTCCCCGCCCTTGTAAGGGCCCTTGCGCACTGACAAGTGCCTTTGGCGGGGGTCCCGCAGCTCGAACCGGGACCCCCAGTGTGCGGCTCTTTAAAGAGCCCTTGGGCGAAGTCTTCGGCTGGCGACACCAACCCCCTCAGGTCGCCGATGCCAGCAGACTCACTGCGGCCGCCATGAGCCCGCTGGCACCGCCGGCCTCAGCGGAGCCGATGTTGCCACCGCCGCTTCTTTCTTAGCCATCTACTGCGATGGCATCTAGTTCCGTGGCGGAAAGCTCCTCTTTATATAGGTTTGCAGAAATCCATAACCGTTTCTGATTGCTTTACATTAACCAATCAGATTTCAGAACTTTCCAGAAATCTGATTGGTTAATGTAAAGCATGTAAAGCAAGTATTAAAAAATTGACCAATCAGAAACGGATTATGGATTTCTGCAAACCTATATAAAGAGGAGCTTTCCGCCGCGGAACTCAGATGCCATCGCAGTAGATGGCTGAAGAAAGAAGAAAAAAAGCGTCTGGCAACATCGGCTCCGCTGAGGCCGGCGGTGCCAGAGGGCCACTGTCGGCCGCAGTGCTCTGCCTGGCATCGGCGACCTGAGTGGGGTTGGTGTCGCCAGCCCAACACGTTGCGTCGGATCAAGACGCCGGCAACTTCGGCCGTTGAGGTCGCCGGCGCCTGCCGGGGGTACCCTGGCGGCCGCAGGGTACCTCTCGGGGGTCGGCGGCCTCGGCGGAAACTGGTTGTCGCTGGAACTGGAAGAAAGAACGCCGCCCAAGGGCTCTTTTAAGAGCCGCACACTGGGGGTCCCGGTTCGAGCTGCGGACCCCAGCCAAAGGCACTTGTCAGTGCCGCAAGGGCCCTTACAAGGGCCGGGGAGGGGGTCCCGGTTCGAGCTGCGGGACCCCTAAGCCCCAAAGTGCTCTTGTCAGAGCCGCAAGGGCACTTATAAGTGCCGCAAAGGCCCTGATAGGGCCGGGGAGGGGGTCCCGGTTCGAGCTGCGGGACCCCTAAGCCCCAAAAGGCCCTTCTCAGGGCCCGCTGGAGGGAGCCTCCACCCCTCCAGCGGCTCCCTCCCTTCCCTCCCCGGGAGCGGCCAGGGCGGGGGGACTTGGAGGGGTTGCTGGGGTAGGGGGGTGCGCAACGGGTGGTCGCGACAACTGCTGCGGCCCCTTCCCAGCAGCCCCTCCTAGCCTCCCGTTCCGAGATTGCCGCGAGGGGGGAACGGGTTTGGAGGGGCTGCTGGGAAGCGGCGGCAGGTGGTCTCCGCCGCCGCCGCGGGGTGTGTGGGTGGGGTTGATGTATGCCCCACCCCCTTAGGAGATACTATACAGTATCCCGCAGGGGCTTAAATTCCGCAACCACATCGCGGACGCGATACATATCGCGGGAATGGCGCTCGCCGTTATAAATATGGCGATAGCGCTATTTTCACGGCCGCGATGTGCGGCGGTAATTTTTTGGCGCTATTTTGGTTGCTTTATAAATATGCCCCTAAGAGTAGTACATTTATTTCAGTTTTGCAAGTCCTAAATACAGCAGCTTCCATGTAAGAGTTATGAGGGATCTACTCTATGTGTCTAAAGTTCTGTTCCATGAATAAATAGAATTATAATATAAATGATATATGAATTATGAAGTTTGCCGTTTCCATACAAGTGTCCTTTATTGAAAAGAGCGCTTACATGCACCTAAAAGAGCCCGGGATGATGTCTCTAGCTTCTATAGATTTTAAGTTATAAGCTTGTAAAGTTAAGATTCCTAGACTGCCCTGTGACAGGCATATGTTATAATCTGTATCACAAGCTCCACCCCTAATAATCAATCTTTTCTGAAGCTAGCTACAGACCTGCAACCATTTTCTGTTCTTTCCTCTACCTATGGACACCTTAATCAGAGAGAAAAAACAATTTTCAAGCTTGTGGCTAGCTTAAAAGTTTGTTTAGAAGTTCGGGACGGGGCTTATGATGAAGCTGATGTTGCTCTGTCCCAGCAGTGGGCATGCTCCAACCTTAAACTTGGAGACCGACCCCAAGTGCTGGTAATGTCACAGCTCACAGTGCTAGCAGGAAACACCACCCTTTATACTGCTGTAACTTTGGATTGACTGCAGCTAGAAGTTAAAGGTAGGAGTGTGAACATTTTAATAACTGCCACTTGTATGGAGACCACCAAAGATCCCCAATGTTTTTTTCTTTTAATGACTTTCCACAGCCAGTGAATCGAGTTGAGAAGATACAGACATTATCGGGCCATATTTGTGCTTAATTAGTGCAAATCTCACACTACCTGTTGTACTATTAGCGTGGTTTTTGCACTAATTTTAGTGCCGGCTGCACCATTTCCAATGTAGTAAAGGCTATGTTAAGATGTATGCAAATACCATTTACTCCAACTTCCTTCTTTGTTACACATTAATCAGCAAAGCAAATAAATAAATCCACTAAACAAAGTAAAATTCCCATAACTGCCTTTAACATGAATTGAATTTGTCTATAACAGAGACCTAGGGTCCCATGATGGAAGATGAATGGCTCAGAGGATGTTGACATAACCTTCTCAACAGGAAGTCACCAAGCTACAAGGCAAAGGATTCCAGACAAGAAACATGACATCCCTATCTGATTATTCACTGGTTCAGTCTCCACAATCTAAGAAAGCTTTAAAAAAACATCACAATCCATGTCAATCAGTTATAACAGTGTTAAAGGGGAAGGTCATTTTATGTTCTGTTTCTAGGCTTTGAAGTAGCATTTTGGCCAGAAAATGTCCTTCCAAATTCCATATTATAACAAGGAATTCCCAGACTTTAGCTAGAGGTTCGGGACAGCACAACATCCCCCCATCAGGGACTCTGGTTGGACCGTCCGGCTCTTTGAGCTTGTACACACGTGCGATTGTTGGGCCAACCTGTGTGAGCATAATGGGGTCGGCTATCTGACTATTGATTAATGTATGGGTGCTCAGTCTTGCCTTGATAATGGCAATGGGGTCGGCTATCTGACTATTGATTAATGTATGGTGCTCAGTCCTTTGGGGTGTGCCCTTGATATGTCATGGGGTCGGCTATCTGACTTATTGATTAATGTATGGGTGCTCAGTCTTGCCTTGATAATGCAATGGTGGTCGGCTATCTGACTATTGATAATTGTATGGGTGCTCAGTTCCTGCTTGATAATAATGGCAATGGGGTCGGCTATCTGACTATTGATTAATGTATGGGTGCTCAGTCTTGCCTTGATATGACTAATGGGGTCGCTATCTGACTTTGATTAATGTATGGGTGTCAGTCTTGCCTTGATAATGGCAATGGGGTCGGCACGACTATAAGAAATTGTGTGGGGTGCTAGGTCGTGCCGGAGTAATGACTATGGGTCGGCTATCTGACTATAGATAATGTATGGGTCCTCAGTCGGGCCGGTTGAGAAGGCAATGGGGTCGGCTATCTGACTATAGATTAATGTATGGGTGCTCAGTCTTGCCTTGATAATGACAATGGGGTCGGCTATCTGACTATTGATTAATGTATGGGTGCTCAGTCTTGCCTTGATAATGACTATGGGGTCGGCTATCTGACTATAGATTAATGTATGGGTGCTCAGTCTTGCCTTGATAATGACAATGGGGTCGGCTATCTGACTATTGATTAATGTATGGGTGCCTCAGTTTTGCCTTGATAATGGCAATGGGGTCGGCTATCTGACTATTGATTAATGTATGGGAGCTCACGTCTGCCTTGATAATGACTATGGGTCGGCTATCTGACTATAGATTATGTGGGGTGCTCATCTTTGCCTTGATAATGGCAATGGGGTCGCTATCTGACTATTGATTAATGTATGGGTGCTCAGTCTTGCCTTGATAATGGCAATGGGGTCGGCTATCTGACTATTGATTAATGTATGGGTGCTCAGTCTTGCCTTGATAATGGCAATGGGGTCGGCTATCTGACTATTGATTAATGTATGGGCGCTCAGTGTGCCTTGATATGGCAGGGGTCAGCTATCTGACTATTGATTAATGTATGGGTGCTCAGTCTGGCCTTGTTGATGGCAATGGGGTCGGCTATCTGACTATTGATTAATGTATGGGTGCTCATCTTGCCTTGTTGATGGCAATGGGGTCGGCTATCTGACTATTGATTAATGTATGGGTGCTCAGTCTTGCCTTGATAATGGCAATGGGGTCGGCTATCTGACTATTGATTAATGTATGGGTGCTCAGTCTTGCCTTGTTGATGGCAATGGGGTCAGCTATCTGACTATAGATTAATGTATGGGTGCTCAGTCTTGCCTTGTTGATGGCAATGGGGTCGGCTATCTGACTATTGATTAATGTATGGGTGCTCAGTCTTGCCTTGATAATGGCAATGGGGTCGGCTATCTGACTATAGATTAATGTATGGGTGCTCAGTCTTGCCTTGTTGATGGCAATGGGGTCGGCTATCTGACTATTGATTAATGCATGGGTGCTCAGTCTTGCCTTGTTGATGGCAATGGGGTCGGCTATCTGACTATTGATTAATGTATGGGTGCTCAGTCTTGCCTTGTTGATGGCAATGGGTCGGCTATCTGACTATGATTAATGTATGGGCGCTCAGTCTTGCCTTGTTGATGGCAATGGGGTCGGCTATCTGACTATAGATTAATGTATGGGTGCTCAGTCTTGCCTTGTTGGATGGCAATGGGTCGGCTATATGACTATTGATTAATGTATGGGTGCTCAGTCTTGCCTTTTGATGGCATGGGTCGGCTATCTGACATTGATTATGTTATGTGCTCGCTTGCCTTGTTGATGGCAATGGGGTCGGCTATCTGACTATTGATTATGTATGGGCGCTCCAGTCTTGCCTTGTTGATGGCAATGGGTCGGCTATCTGACTATCGATTAATGTATGGGGGCGCTCAGTCTTGCCTTGTTTGATGCAATGGGTCAGCTATCTGACTATTGATTAATGTATGGGTGCTCAGTCTGGCCTTGATAATGGCAATGAGGTCGGCTATCTGAATATTGATTAATGTGTGGGTGCTCAGTCTTGCCTTGATAATGGCAATGAGGTCGGCTATCTGACTATCGATTAATGTATGGGTGCTCAGTCTTGCCTTGTTGATGGCAATGGGGGCGCTATCTGACTTTGATTAATGTATGGTGCTCAGCAGTCTTGCCTTGTTGATGGCAATGGGGTCGGCTATCTGACTATCGATTAATGTATGGGCGCTCAGTCTTGCCTTGTTGATGTCAATGGGGTCAGCTATCTGACTATTGATTAATGTATGGGTGCTCAGTCTGGCCTTGTTGATGGCAATGGGGTAGGCTATCTGACTATTGATATTAATGGGGTGCTCAGTCTTGCCTTGTTGATGGCAATGGGGTAGGCTTGTCGGACTGGGTCGGGTTGATTTGATGTGTGGTTGTTGTGTTTTGGCCTGTGTTGATGGCAATGGGGTCGGCTTTCTGACTATTGAATTAATGAGGGTGCGCGATCTTGCGCTTGTGTTAATGGCAATGGGTCGGCTATCTGACATATGGATTTGATGTATGGGTGCTCAGTCTCTCCGTTGATAATGGCAATGGGGCGGCTATCTGACTATTGATTAATGTATGGGTGCTCAGTCTTGCCTTGATAATGGCAATGGGTCGCTATCTGACATTGGATTAATGTATGGGTGCTCAGTCTGCCTTGTTGATGGCAATGGGGTCGGTATCTGACTATTGATTAATGTATGGGTGCTCAGTCTTGCCTTGATTGGCAATGGGGTCGGCTATCTGACTATTGATTAATGTATGGGTGCTCAGTCTTGCCTTGTGATGGCAATGGGGTCGGCTATCTGCATCTGATTATGTATGGTGCCACTTGCCTTGTGATGGCAATGGGTCGCTATCTGACTATAGATTAATGTATGGGTGCTCAGTCTTGCCTTGATATGGCAATGGGGTCGGCTATCTGACTATTGATTAATTTATGGTGCTCAGTCTTGCCTTGTTGATGGCAATGGGGTCGGCTATCTGACTATGATTAATGTATGGGTGCTCAGTCTTGCCTTGTTATGGCATGGGGTCGGCTATCGACTATTGATTAATGTATGGGGCGCTCAGTCTTGCCTTGTTGATGGCAATGGGGCGGCTATCTGACTATTATTAATGTATGGGTGCTCAGTCTTGCCTTTGATGGCAATGGGGTCGGCTATCTGACTATGATTAATGTATGGGCCTCAGTCCTGGCTTGTAATGGCATGGGGTCGGCTATCTGACTATGATTAATGTATGGGTGCTCAGTCTTGCCTTGATAATGGCAATGGGGTCGGCTATCTGACTATTGATTAATGTATGGGTGCTCAGTCTTGCCTGATAATGGCAATGGGGTCGGCTATCTGACTATTGATTAATGTATGGGTGCTCAGTCTTGCCTTGTTGATGGCAATGGGGTCGGCTATCTCACCATCGATTAATGTATTGGCGCTCAGTCCTGCCTTGATAATGGCAATGGGGTCGGCTACTGACTATCGATTAATGTATGGGTGCTCAGTCTTGCCTTGATAATGGCAATGGGGTCGGCTATCTGACTATTGATTAATGTATGGGTGCTCAGTCTTGCCTTGATAATGGCAATGGGGTCGGCTATCTGACTATTGTTAATGTGTCTGGGGCTGTCTTCCTTGTTGATGGCAATGGGCGGCTTTCTCACTATCGATTAATGTATGGGCGCTCAGTCCGTCCTTGATATGTGGCAATGGGGTCGCTATCTGACTATCGATAATGTATGGGTGCTCATTCTTTGCCTTGATAATGGCAATGGGGTCGGCTATCTGACTATTGATTAATGTATGGGTGCTCAGTCTGCCTTGATATGGCAATGGGGTCGGCTATCTGACTATTGATTAATGTATGGTGCCTCAGTCTTGCCTTGTTGATGGCAATGGGGTCGGCTATCTGACTATGATAATGTATGTGGCACTCTTCTTGCCTTGATAATGGCAATGGGTTGGCTATCTGACTATTGATTAATGTATGGGTGCTCAGTCTTTTGCCTGATATATGGCAATGGGGTCGGCTATCTTGACTATTGATTATGTATGGTGCTCAGTTCTTGCCTTGTTATGACAATGGGGTCGGCTATCTGACATTGATTAATGTATGGGCCGTCAGTCTTGCCTTGATAATGGCAATGGGTGCTCGGCTATCTGACTATTGATTATGTATGGCGCTCAGTCTGCCTTGTTGATGGCAATGGGGTCGGCTATCTGACTATTGATTAATGTTTGGCGCTCAGTCTTGCCTTGATATGGCAATGGGGTCGGCTATCTGCTATTGATTAATGTATGGGCGCTCAGTCTTGCCTTGTGATGGCAATGGGTCGCTATCTGACTATCTGATAATGTATGGGTGCTCAGTCTTGCCTTGTTGATGGCAATGGGGTCGGTATCTGACTATCGATTATTTATGGGCTGCTCAGTCTTGCCTTGTATGCAATGGGGTGGCATATCTGACTATATTGTGGGTGTTGTATGTGTGCTTCTTGATTGTTGTGTGGGGTGTTTTGTTATGTATGGGCTCGTTTTGTTGTGTATGGTCAAGGGTGGGTGCAGGCTATCTGACTTTTGATTAATGTATGGGTGCTCAGTCTGACTATCGATTAATGTATGGGCGCTCAGTCTTGCCTTGTTGATGGCAATGGGGTCGGCTATCTGACTATTGATTAATGTATGGCTCAGTCTTGCCTTGATAGGCAATGGGGTCGGCTATCTGACTATCGATTAATGTATGGGTGCTCTCTTGCTTGTTGATAATGGCAATGGGTCGGCTATCTGACTATTGATTAATGTATGGTTGCTCAGTCTTGCCTTTGATGGCAATGGGGTCGGCTATCTGACTATTGATTATGTATGGGTGCTCAGTCTTGCCTTGTTTAGGCAAGGGGGGTCGGCTATCTGACTACGATTAATGTATGGGCTCAGTCTGCCTTGATAAGGCAATGGGGTCGGCTATCTGACATCGATAATGTATGGGTGCTCAGTCTTGCCTTGATAATGCAATGGGGTCGGCTATCTGACTATTGATTAATGTATGGGTGCTCAGTCTTGCCTTGATAATGGCAATGGGGTCGGCTATCTGACTATTGTAATGTATGGGGTGCTCAGTCTTGCCTTGTTGATGGCAATGTTCGGCTATCTACTATGATTAATGTATGGGCGCTCAGTCTTGCCTTGATAATGGCAATGGGGTCGGCTATCTGACTATGATTATTGTATGGGTGCTCAGTCTTGCCTGTAATGGCAATGGGGTCGGCTATCTGACTATGATAATTTAATGAGGTGCTCAGTCTTGCCTTGAAGGGCGGGGGTCGGCTATGGCTGTGTTTCGTGACTGTTGTAGGGTGTGTTGATTAAGTATGGGGCTCAGTCCTTTGCCTTTGTGTGTCTGTGTGGCAATGGGGTTGGCTATCTGACTATGATTATGTATGGGCTCAGTCTTGCCTTGTTGATGGCAATGGGGTCGGCTACTGACTATTGATTAATGTATGTGGCTCAGTCTTGCCTTGTTGATGGCAATGGGGTGGCTATCTGACTATGATTATGTATGGGCTCAGTCTTGCCTTGTTGATGGCAAATGGGGTCGGCTATCTGACTATGATTAATGTATGGGGCTCAGTCTTGCCTTGTTATGGCAATGGGGTCGGCTATCTGACTATGATTAATGTATGGGTGCTCAGTCTTGCCTTGATAATGGCAATGGGGTCGCTATCTGACTATGATTAATGTATGGGTGCTCAGTCTTGCCTTGTATGGCAATGGGTCGGCTATCTGACTATTGATTAATGTATGGGGTCTCAGTCTTGCCTTGATAATGGCTGGTTCGGCTATCTGACTATTGATTAATGTATGGTGTCTCAGTTCTTGCCTTGTTGATGGCAATGGGTCGGTCTATTGATTATGTGGGTGCTGGTTGTTGTTGGTGGGGGTTGGCTGATCTATGATTAATGTATGGGTGCTCAGTTCCTTGATAATGGCAATGGGTTGGCTATCGGACTATGATTAATGATGGTGGTGCTCAGTCTTGCCTTGAGAATGGCAATGGGGTCGGCTATCTGACTATTGATTAATGTATGGGTGCTCGGTGCTTGCCTTGTTGTATGGACATGGGGTCGGCTATCTGACTATTGATTAATGTATGGTGCTCAGTCTTGCCTGTGATAGCATGGGGTCGGCTATCTGACTATTGATTAATGTATGGGAGCTCAGTTGATGTCAATGGGGTCAGCTATCTGACTATAGATTAATGTATGGGAGCTCAGTCTTGCCTTGTTGATGGCAATGGGGTCGGCTATCTGACTATAGATTAATGTATGGGAGCTCAGTCTTGCCTTGTTGATGGCAATGGGGTCGGCTATCTGACTATTGATTAATGTATGGGTGCTCAGTCTTGCCTTGTTGATGGCAATGGGGTCGGCTATCTGACTATAGATTAATGTATGGGTGCTCAGTCTTGCCTTGTTGATAGCAATGGGGTCGGCTATCTGACTTTTGATTAATGTGTGGGAGCTCAGTCTTGCCTTGTTGATGTCAATGGGGTCAGCTATCTGACTATAGATTAATGTATGGGAGCTCAGTCTTGCCTGGTTGTGCAATGGGGTCGGCTATCTGACTATTGATTAATGTATGGGTGCTCAGTCTTGCCTTGTTGATGGCAATGGGTCGGCTATCTGACTATTGATTAATGTATGGGTGCTCAGTCTTGCCTTGTTGATAGCAATGGGGTCGGCTATCTGACTATTGATTAATGTATGGGTGCTCAGTCTTGCCTTGTTGATGACAATGGGGTCGGCTATCTGACTATTGATTAATGTATGGGTGCTCGGTCTTGCCTTGTTGATGGCAATGGGGTCGGCTATCTGACTATAGATTAATGTATGGGTCTTCTTGCCTTGTTGATGGCAATGGGGTCGGCTATCTGACTATTGATTAATGTATGGGTGCTCAGTCTTGCCTTGTTGATGGCAATGGGGTCGGCTATCTGACTATAGATTAATGTATGGGTGCTCAGTCTTGCCTTGTTGATAGCAATGGGGTCGGCTATCTGACTATTGATTAATGTATGGGTGCTCAGTCTTGCCTTGTTGATGGCAATGGGGTCGGCTATCTGACTATTGATTAATGTATGGGTGCTCAGTCTTGCCTTGTTGATAGCAATGGGGTCGCTATCTGACTATATTAATGTATGGGAGCTCAGTCTTGCCTTGTGATGGCAATGGGGTCGGCTATCTGACTATTGATTAATGTATGGGTGCTCAGTCTTCCTTGATATGGCAATGGGGTCGGCTATCTGACTATAGATTAATGTATGGGAGCTCAGTCTGCCTGTTGATGGCAATGGGGTCGGCTATCTGACTATGATTAATGTATGGGAGCTCAGTCTTGCCTTGTTGATGGCAATGGGGTCGGCTATCTGACTATTGATTAATGTATGGGTGCTCAGTCTTGCCTTGTTGATGGCAATGGGGTCAGCTATCTCACCATCGATTAATGTATTGGCGCTCAGTCCTGCCTTGATAATGGCAATGGGTTGGCTATCTGACTATCGATTATGTATGGGTGCTCAGTCTTGCCTTGATAATGGCAATGGGGTCGGCTATCTGACTATTATTAATGTATGGGAGCTCAGTCTTGCCTTGTTGTGGCAATGGGGTAGGCTATCTGACTATTGATTAATGTATGGGTGCTCAGTCTTGCCTTGATAATGGCAATGGGGTCGGCTATCTGACTATTGATTATGTATGGGCGCTCAGTCTTGCCTTGTTGATGGCAATGGGGTCGGCTATCTGACTATTGATTAATGTATGGGTGCTCAGTCTTGCCTTGTTGATGGCAATGGGGTCGGCTATCTGACTATTGATTAATGTATGGGTGCTCAGTCTTGCCTTGTTGATGGCAATGGGGTCGGCTATCTGACTATTGATTAATGTATGGGTGCTCAGTCTTGCCTTGTTGATGGCAATGGGTCGGCTATCTGACTATGATTAACTGTATGGTGCTCAGTCTTGCTTGTTGATAGCAATGGGGTCGGCTATCTGACTATTGATTAATGTATGGGTGCTCAGTCTTGCCTTGTTGATGACAATGGTCGGCTATCTGACTATTGATTAATGTATGGGTGCTCAGTCTTGCCTTGTTGATGATCCGTCCTGCCACGTCAGTCAATGACCCATCTTATGTCTATTCCGTGCCCATCATCTGCCTAAACTCACCATTTGGTACCCCATTATGTGTCATGTCGTCCCCACAGTTGTATGTGTGTATATTTCAATATATGTAAAATATGTATTTCATGCATATATTGAATAAATGTTTAAGTTTTATACTATATGAGATTGCCTCTACCTTTCTATTTCTAATATGTGTTTCCTGTTCAGCCCGGGTTGGTGGTGTCTGCAATTTTGTCTGGCTATCTACTTTGTCTTCTATCTGTTGATGTCTACATAGAAGGCATTCCCTGTACCCATGGGACATTGCTGTCTAGACGGATTCATTCTTAGTACTCATGGGCTATTGCTGTCTACAAAGAAGCCAATCTCTATACCCATAGGCCATTGCTGTCTACATACGAGCAGTTCTTTGTACCCATGGACCATTGCTGTCTAGGTAGGATCCATTCTTTGTATCCATGGGACATTGCTGTCTAGGTAGGATCCATATTCTTGTATCCATGGGACATTGCTGTCTAGGTGATCCATTCTTTGTATCCATGGGACATTGCTGTCTAGTAGGATCCATTCTTTGTAATCCATGGACATTGCTGTCAGGTAGGATCCATTCTTTGTACTCCATGGGACCTTGCTGTCTAGGTAGGATCCATTCTTGTATCCATGGACATTGCTGTCTAGTAGGATCCATTCTTTGTATCCATGGACATTGCTGTCTGGTAGGATCCATTCTTTGTATCCATGGGACATTGCTGTCTAGGTAGGTCCATCTTTGTATCCATGGGACATGCTGTCTAGGTAGGATCCATTCTTTGTATCCATGGGACATTGCTGTCTAGGTAGGATCCATTCTTTGTATCCATGGACCATTGCTGTCTAGGTAGGATCCATTCTTTGTACCCATGGACCATTGCTGCCTAGGTAGGATCCATTCTTTGTATCCATGGGACATTGCTGTCTAGGTAGGATCCATTCTTTGTACCATGGACCATTGCTGCCTAGGTAGGATCCATTCTTGTATCCATGGGACATTGCTGTCTAGGTAGGATCCATTCTTTGTATCCATGGACCATGTGCTGTCTAGGTAGGATCCATTCTTTGTACCATGGGACATTGCTGTCTAGGTAGGATCCATTCTTTGTATCCATGGGACATTGCTGTCTAGGTAGGATCCATTCTTTGTATCCATGGGACATTGCTGCCTAGGTAGGATCCATTCTTTGTATCCATGGGACATTGCTGTCTAGGTAGGATCCATCTTTGTACCCATGGACCATTGCTGCCTAGGTAGGATCCATTCTTTGTATCCATGGACATTGCTGTCTAGGTAGGATCCATTCTTGTATCCATGGGACATTGCTGTCTAGTAGGATCCATTCTTTGTATCCATGGGACATTGCTGTCTAGGTAGGATCCATTCTTTTTATCCATGGACATTGCTGTCTAGGTAGGATCCATTCTTTGTATCCATGGGACATTGCTGCCTAGGTAGGATCCATTCTTTATCCATGGGACATTGCTGTCTAGGTAGGATCCATTCTTTGTATCCATGACATTGCGGTCTAGGTAGGATCCATTCTTTGTATCCATGGACATGCTTTCTAGGTAGGATCCATTCTTTGTATCCATGGGACATTGCTGCTAGGTAGGATCCATTCTTTGTATCCATGGAACGTTGCCTGCTGGTGTCAACTCTTTGTATCCATGACATTCTGTCTAGGTAGGATCCTTCTTGTACCATGGACCATTGCTGCCTATGTAGGTCCATTCTTTGTATCCATGGACATTGCTGCCTAGGTAGGATCCATTCTTTGGTTATCCATGGACTTGCGTCTAGGTAGGATCCATTCTTGTATCCATGGGACATTGCTGTAGGTAGATCTATTCTTTGTATCCATGGTGACATTGCTGTCTAGGTAGGATCCATTCTTTGTACCCATGGACATTGCTGTCCTAGGTAAGATCCATTCTTTGTACCATGGACCATTGCTGCCTAGGTAGGATCCATTCTTTGTATCCATGGGACATTCTGTCTGGTAGGATCCATTCTTTTATCCATGGGACATTGCTGCTAGGTAGGATCCATTCTTTGTATCCATGGGACATTGCGTTCTAGGTAGGATCCATTCTTTGTATCCATGGGACATTGCTGCCTAGGTAGGATCCATTCTTTGTATCCATGGGACATTGCTGTCTAGGTAGGATCCATTCTTTGTATCCATGGGACATTGCTGCCTAGGTAGGATCCATTCTTTGTATCCCTGGGACATTGCTGTCTAGGTAGGATCCATTCTTTGTATCCATGGGACTTGCTGTCTAGGTAGGATCCATTCTTTGTATCCATGGGACATTGCTGTCTAGGTAGATCATTCTTTGTACCCATGACATTGCTGCCTGGTAGGATCCATTCTTTGTATCCATGGACATTGCTGTCTAGGTAGGATCCATTCTTTATATCCATGGACCATTGCTGTCTAGGTAGGATCCATTCTTTGTATCCATGGGACATTGCTTCTAGGTAGGATCCATTCTTGTATCCATGGACATTGCTGTCTAGTAGGATCCATTCTTTGTATCACATGGGACATTGCTGTCTAGGTAGGATCCATTCTTTGTACCCATGGACCATTGCTGCCTAGGTAGGATCCATTCTTTGTATCCATGGACCATTGCTGTCTAGGTAGGATCCATTCTTTGTATCCATGGGACATTGCTGTCTAGGTAGGATCCATTCTTTGTACCCATGGACCATTGCTGCCTAGGTAGGATCCATTCTTTGTATCCATGGACCATTGCTGTCTAGGTAGGATCCATTCTTTGTATCCATGGACATTGCTGTCTAGGTAGGATCCATTCTTTGTATCCATGGGACTTGCTGTCTAGTAGGATCCATTCTGTGTACCATGGACTTGCTGTCTAGGTAGGATCCATTCTTTGTATCCATGGGACATTGCTGCTCTAGGTAGGATCCATTCTTTGTAATCCATGGGACATTGCTGCTAGGTAGGATCCATTCTTTGTATCCATGGGACATTGCTGCCTAGGTTAGATCCATTCTTTGTATCCATGGGACATTGCTGTCTCAGGTAGGATCCATCTTTGTACATGGGACATTGCTGTCTAGGTAGGATCCATTCTTTGTATCCATGGGACATTGCTGTCTAGGTAGGATCCATTCTTTGTATCCATGGACATTGCTGCTAGGTGGATCCATTCTTTGTCCTAGGGACATTGCTGCTAGGTAGGATCCATTCTTTGTATCCATGGGACATTTGCTGTCCTAGGTAGGATCCATTCTTTGTACATGGACCATTGCTCGGGAGATCCTTTTTATCCATGGACATTGCTGTCTAGGTAGGATCCATTTTTGTATCCATGGGACATTGCTGTCTAGGAGTCCATCTTGTACCATGGACCTTGCTGTCCTAGGTAGGATCCATTCTTTGTATCCATGGGAACATGTGCTGCCTAGGTAGGATCCATTCTTGTATCCATGGGACATTGCTGTCTAGGTAGGATCCATTCTTTGTTACCCATGGACCATTGCTGCCTAGTAGGATCCATTCTTGGTATCATGGACATTGCTGTCTAGGTAGGATCCATTCTTTGTATCCATGGGATTGTTTGTCTAGGTAGGATCCATTCTTGTACCCATGGACCATTGCTGCCTAGGTAGGATCCATTCTTTGTATCCATGGGACATTGCTGTCTAGGTAGGATCCATCTTTGTATCCTGACCATTGCTGTCTAGGTAGGATCCATTCTTTTGTACCCTGGACCATTGCCTGCCCTGTAGGATCATTCTTTGTATCCATGGGACATTGCTGTCTAGGTAGGATTCATTCTTTGTATCCATGGGACATTGCTGTCTAGGTAGGATCCATTCTTTGTATCCATGGGACATTGCTGTCTACATAGGAACATTCCCTGTGCCCATAAGCCATTGCTGTATACATAGGAGCCATTCTCTGTACCCATTGGCCATTGCTGTCTACATACGAGCCATTCTCTGTACCCACAGGACATTGCAGTTTAGAAGGTCTAGAAGGGACCATTCCCTGGGCCATTGCTCTCGTCGGTAGGAGCATAATCTGTACCCATGGGACATTGCTGTCTAGGTAGGATCCATTCTTTGTATCCATGGAACATTTCTGTCTAGATAGTACCTTTGTCTGTACCCATGGGATATTGCTGTTATATAGGAGCATTCTCTGTACCCATGGGTCATTGCTGTCTAGATAGGAACCATTGCCTTACCCATGGGCCATTGCTATCTAGATAGCACCCATTCTCTGTACCCATGGGTCATTGCTGTCTAGATAGGAACCATTGCCTTACCCATGGGCATTCCTGTCTAGATAGCAGCCATTCTCTGTACCCAAGGGCTATTCCTGTCTAGATAGCAGCCCATTTCTGTACCCAAGGCTATTCCTGTCTAGATAGCAGCCATTCTCTGTACCCATGGGCCTTTGCTGTCTAGATAGCAGCCATTCTCTGTATCCTTGGGCTATTGCTGTCTAGAAGCAGCCATTCTCTGTACCCATGGGCCATTCATGTCTAGATAGCAGCCATTTTCTGAACCCAAGGGCTATTCCTGTCTAGATAGCAGCCATTCTCTGTACCCATGGGCCATTGCTCTCTAGATAGCAGCCATTCTCTGTACCCATGGGCCATTGCTGTCTAGATAGCACCATTCTCTGTACCCATGGGCCATTCATGTCTAGATAGCAGCCATTCTCTGTACCCAAGGGCTATTCCTGTCTAGATAGCAGCCATTCTCTGTACCCTGGGCCTTTACTGTCTAGATAGCAACCATTCTCTGTATCCTTGGGCTATTCCTGTCTAGATAGCAGCCATTCTCTGTACCCATGGGCCATTCATGTCTAGATAGCAGCCATTTTCTGAACCCAAGGGCTATTCCTGTCTAGATAGCAGCCATTCTCTGTACCCATGGGTCATTGCTGTCTAGATAGCAGCCATTCTCTGTACCCATGGGCCATTGCTGTCTAGATAGCAGCCATTCTCTGTACCCATGGGCCATTCATGTCTAGATAGTCAGCCATTCTCTGTACCCATGGGCCATTCATGTCTAGATAGCAGCCATTCTCTGTACCCATGGGCCATTCATGTCTATATGCCTCATTCTCTGTACCCATGCTATTCCTGTCTAATAGCATCCATTCTCTGTACCCAGGCTTTCCTGCTGAATAGCACCATCTCTGTACCCAAGGGCTATTCCTGTCTAGATAGCAGCCATTCTCTGTACCCATGGGCCATTCATGTCTAGATAGCAGCCATTCTCTGTACCCATGGGCCATTCATGTCTAGATAGCAGCCATTTCTCTGTACCCATGGGCTATTCCTGTCTAGATAGCAGCCATTCTCTGTACCCAAGGGCTATTCCTGTCTAGATAGCAGCCATTCTCTGTACCCAAGGGCTATTCCTGTCTAGATAGCAGCCATTCTCTGTACCCATGGGTCATTCATGTCTAGATAGCACCTCTTACCATGGCCATTCATGTCTATACACCATTCTCTGTACCCATGGGCCATTCATGTCTAGATAGCAGCCATTCTCTGTACCCATGGGCTATTCCTGTCTAGATAGCATCCATTCTCTGTACCCAAGGGCTATTCCTGTCTAGATAGCAGCCATTCTCTGTACCCAAGGGCTATTCCTGTCTAGATAGCAGCCATTCTCTGTACCCATGGGCCTTTGCTATCTAGATAGCAGCCATTCTCTGTACCCAAGGGCCATTGCTGTTTAGTTAGAATCCATTCTTTAACAGTGGTGATATCTATAGGGATCTCTAATTGGACATGAAACCAAATGTGCTTCATGAGAATACACCTACAGGTGCAGATAAGCAGTGCACTCTATGCAATACTATAATAATATCTCCCCTTCTATTCAAAATAACAGCGACTTTATAATCAGTGCTTAATTTCTTCGTAATAACTTATTGTGTTTAATAGCCCAAAAGCCTTCATTCTGACAAAGAGCCAATTATAGCTTGATGGAAATATAATGTGTAGAGCAAACTAACCTGCCGAATTGTTTGCTTGATATTTTTAATAATCAGAGAAGGAATTAGCATTTCAATGCTCCATGTTTAATGCAGGAGGGTGTCTGTCAGTCACGGGGATTGGAGGTGTTAGATGTTAATTTAATAGCGTTTTCAAATTTTTGCTGAAAAAATGACTTTGCCTCATATTAATCTATAATTGAATACATGTAAGTAGCACTGATTTGCGTGTGTTGCTGCATGCCTTCAATCCAGCACACATTTTGTTTAGGAGCAGTATCCCCCCTCCCTCTTTTAACCACTCCCACTCCATCGACCTGACTTTTTTCCACAAACCATGTCAAGCCTGCACACAGCATCCGCATCCAACTGTCAAACTCTGTCACATCCAGCTACAGAAACTACTCACAGAGGAATAGTTTTTGAGAGCAAGGAACTTGATTGACAGCTGAAATATAAGAAGTTTTAGATTGGATATCTAAATAGGGGGGCGGATCAACAAAAAAATTATACAGTGGTGGTCGGGAAGAATTATAGTTTCCAGTTATGGTTAATATAAAATAACCAATTTTTTCGGTATAGATGCAGTTATGCAGTAAAATGACGGTCTCCCCATTTTCTTCCTCTTCCACTCTCCAAGCTTTATTACAAGCTCGCACATGCTCAAAGGAAGCAGCTAGGGGAATAGCATTCAGTCATTGGCTGTGATGTACATCCATATGAGTCAATTGAAATTGACCTGATACAAGTTGATTTGTACAATAACGAGACTTTAAAACAAAACACGTTCCACTTGGATGGACAATCAACAAATTAAAATCTTCGAGATGAATTTCTATGAATTTAAATTTCATTTAAACACGTGAAACATTTAAATGTTTCATTTGTTTAAATTGGATGATCAGTGGCCAAAAATAAACAACATGGACCATGGATAGATTAACAAGAGATTCATAAACAAACAATACGACTTTATACAACTTAAAGTGTCTTTTTACCTCTTTCTTGTTTGTTCTGTATTCTCGTGGGTTTGTAGTTATGATAAGAGGGACTTGGGGGTAGTTATTGTAAATCCGATCAAAAGATCTAATTGTAATTCCCCACCTTGGGCCAAGGATCATGGAAAAATGACGTTGATTTTCCGATCAATTTAATCAAATTTGCCAAAATCATAATATTAATGCAGTGTATGGGGGGGGGCTTTAGCAATGGCAAACAATGCCAGGTAGCAACAGCTAGAGCTAGCAAGATATTGTCTTGTATAAAGAGGGGAATAGATTCAAGAGAGAAAAATATTATTCTCCCTCTTTACAAGGCACTGGTAAGGCCACATTTGGAAGGCGGTGCATTTTTGGAATCAAATACAAAAGGGCCATCTTGAAATGGAAGCATTTCAGAGAAGGGCAACTAAATTAATAAGGGGAATGGAGTCTGATATGCAGCGCGATTAGACAGTTAGGGCTGTTTACATTGGAGAAGCGACGTTTGCGTGGGGATATGATAACTTTATACAAATATATTAATGGGCCATACAATGAACTCTCTGGTGCATTGTTCACTAATAGGTCATATCAGAGGACAAGTGGACATCCTTTAAGGTTGGAAGAAAAGAAGTTTCATCTTCAGGTTAGGAAAGGTTTCTTTACAGTGAGAACGGTGACACTGTGGAACTGTCTTCCAGCAGATGTGGTAATGGCAAGTTCATTAAATAGCTTTAAAAGTGGGCTAAAATAAAAAATATTTGGGTTTTTATTTCCCCCTTTATGCTGTTTTTTAATTTTTTTTGCCTTCCTCTGGATCAATTGTTCGGTAGGGTTCATGAGTAGGCAAAAAAGGTTGGACTAGAGTGATGTATGTCCTAATACAACCTCCAATACTATGTTACTATGTAACTGTTATACAGACATTATGGGTAGGGTATATAGGTTGGACTAGATGGACATGTCTTTATACAACCTCCAATACTATGTTACTATGTAACTGTTATACAGACATTATGGGTAGGGTAAAGGTTGGACTAGATGGACGTATGTCTTTATACAACCTCCAATACTATTTACTATGTACTGTTTACAGACATTATGGGTAGGGTATAAGGTTGGACTAGATGGACATGTCTTTATACACCCTCCAATACTATGTTACTATGTAACTGTTATACAGCCATTATGGGTAGGGTATAAAGGTTGGACTAGATGGACGTATGTCTTTATACAACCTCCAATACTATGTTACTTAGTAACTGTTATACAAGACATTATGGGTAGTATAAGGTTGGACTAATGGACGTATGTCTTTATACAACCTCCAATACTATGTTACTATTGTAACTGTTTATACAGACATTATGGGTAGGGTATAAAGGTTGGACTAGATGGACGTATGTCTTTATACAACCTCCAATACTATGTTACTATGTAATTGTTATACAGACATTATGGGTAGGATATAAGGTTGGACTATGGACGTATGTCTTTATACAACCTCCAATACTATGTTACTATGTACTGTTATACAGACATTATGGGTAGGGTAAAGGTTGTACTAGATGGACGATATGTCTTTATACAACCTCCAATACTATGTTACTATGTAACTGTTATACAGACATTATGGGTAGGGTATAAAGTTGGACTAGATGCCGTATGTCTTAAATAACCTCCAATACTAGTTTACTATGTACTGTTATACGACATTATGGGTGGGTATAAAGGTTGGACTAGATGGACGTATTCTTTATACAACCTCCAATACTATGTTACTATGTAACTGTTATACAGACATGGGTAGGGTATAAAGGTTGGACTAGAGGACGTATGTCTTATACAACCTCCAATACTATTTTACTATGTAACTGTATACAGACATTATGGGTAGGGTATAAAGGTTGGCTGGATGATGTATGTCTTTATACAACCTCCAATACTATGTTACTATGTACTGTTATACAGACATTATGGGTAGGGTATAAAGGTTGGACTAGAGGACGTATGTCTTTATACAACCTCCAATACTATGTTACTATGAAACTGTTAACAGACATTATGGGTAGGAATAAAGGTTGGACTAGATGGACGTATGTCTTTTAAACCTCCAATACTATGTTACTATGTAACTGTTATACAGACATTATGGTAGGGTATAAAGGTTGGACTAGAGGACGTAGTCTTATAACAACCTCCAATACTATTTTACATGTAACTGTTATACAACATTATGTGGTAGGGTATAAAGGTGGCTAGATGGAGTATGTCTTTATACAACTCCAATACTATGTTACTATGTAACTGTTATACAACATTATGGGTAGGGTATAAAGGTTGGACTAGATGGACGTATTGTCTTTATAACAACCTCCAATACTATGTTACTATGTAACTGTTATACAGACATTATGGGTGGTATAAAGGTTGGACTAGATGGACGTATGTTTATACAACCTCCAATACTATGTTACTATGTAACTGTTGACACATTATGGAGGGTATAAAGGTTGGACTAATGGACGTATGTCATTTATACAACCTCCAATCATGTTTACTATGTAACTGTTATACAGCACATTATGGGTAGGGTATAAGTTGGACTAGATGCCGTAGTCTTTATAAACCTCCAATCCTATGTTACTATGTACTGTTATACAGACATTATGGGTAGGGATAAAGGTTGGACTAGATGGACGTATTCTTATACACCTCCAATACTATGTTACTATGTAACTGTTATACAGACAATGGGTAGGGTATAAAGGTTGGACTAGATGGCCGTATGTCTTATACAACCTCCAATACTATTTTTACTATGTAACTGTTATACAGACATTATGGGTGTATAAAGGTTGGATTGGTGATGTAGTCTTTATCAACCTCCCATACTAGGTTACTATGTAACTGTTATACAGACTATATGGGTAGGGTATAAAGGTTGGACTAGATGGACGTTGTTCTTATACAACCTCCAATATTATGTTACTATGTAACTGTTATAACGCCATTATGGGTAGGGTATAAGGGTTGGACTAATGGACGTATGTCTTTAACAACCTCCAATACTTGTTACTAGGTACTGTTATACAGACATTATGGGTAGGGTATAAAGGTTGGACTAGATGGACGTATGTCTTTATACAACATCCAATACTATGTTACTGTAACTTTACAGACATTTGGTAGTATAAAGGTTGGACTAGATGGACGTATGTCTTTATACAACTCCAATACTATGTTACTATGTAACTGTTATAACAGATTTATGGGTGGGTATAAAGGTGGGACTAGATGGACGTATGTCTTTATACAACCTCCAATACTATGTTCCTATGTAACTGTTATACAGACATTATGGGTAGGGTATAAAGTTGGACTATGGCGTATGTCTTTATACAACCTCCAATACTATGTACTATGTATGTTAACAGACATTATGGGTAGGGTATAAAGGTTGGACAGATGTACGTATGTCTTTATACAACCTCCAATACTATGTTACTATGTAACGTTATACAGCCATTATGGGTAGGGTATAAAGGTTGGACTAATGGACGTATGTCTTTATACAACCTCCAATACTATGTTACTATGTAACTGTTAACAACATTATGGGTAGGGTATAGGTTGGACTAGATGGACGTATGTCTTATACAACCTCCAATACTATGTTACTATGTAACTGTTATCAGACTTATGGGTAGGGTATAAAGGTTGGACTAAATGGACGTTGTCTTATACAACCTCCAATACTTTTTTACTATGTAACTGTTATACAGACATTATGGGTAGGGTATAAAGGTTGGACTAGATGGACGTATGTCTTATACAACCTCCATATTGTTATTACTGTACTGTTAACAGCCATTATGGGTAGGGTATAAAGGTTGGACTAGATGGACGTATGTCTTTATACAACCTCCAATACTATGTTACTATGTAACTGTTATACAGACATTATGGGTAGGGTATAAAGGTTGGACTAGATGGACGTATGTCTTTATACAACTCCAATACTATGTTACTATGTAACTGTTATACAGACATATGGGTAGGGTATAAAGTTTGGACTAGATGGACGTATGTCTTTATACAACCTCCAATACTATTTTACTATGTAACTTTTATACAGATATTAGGGGTAGGGTATAAAGGTTGGACTAGATGGACGTATGTCTTTATACAACCTCCAATACTATGTTCCTATGTAACTGTTATACAGACATTATGGGTAGGGTAATAAGGTTGGACTAGATGGACGTATGTCTTTATACAACCTCCAATACTATGTTACTATGTAACTGTTAGACGACATTATGGGTAGGGTATAAAGGTTGGACTAGATGGACGTATGTCTTTATACAACCTCAATATATTGTTACTATGTAACTGTTATACAGCATTATGGGTAGGGTATAAAGGTTGGACTAGATGGACATTGTCTTTATACAACCTCCAATACTATGTTACTATGTAACTGTTTACAGACATTATGGGTAGGGTATAAAGGTGGACTAAGATGGACGTATGTCTTTAATCAACCTCCAATACATGTTACTATGTAACTGTTATACAGACATTATGGGTAGGGTATAAAGGTTGGACTAGATGGACGTATGTCTTTATACAACCTCCAATACTAGGTTACTATTAACTGTTTATACAGACATTATGGGTAGGGTATAAGGGTTGAACTAGATGGACGTATGTCTTTTATACAACCTCCAATACTATGTTACTATGTAACTGTTATACAGACATTATGGGTAGGGTATAAGGTTGGACTAGATGACGTATGTCTTTATATAACCACCAATACTATGTTACTATGTATCTGTTATACAGACATTATGGGTAGGGTAAAGGTTGGCTAGATGGACGTATATCTTTAACAACCTCCATACTTGTTACTATTGTACGTTTATACAGACATTGGGTAGGGTATAAAGGTTGGACTAGATGGACGTATGTCTTTATACAACCTCCAATACTATGTTACTATGTAACTGTTATACAGACATTATGGGTAGGTATAAAGGTTGGACTGATGAGTATGTCTTTATACAACCTCCAATACTATGTTACTATGTAACTGTTATACAGACATTATGGGTGGGTATAAAGGTTGGACTAGAGGACGTATGTCTTTATACCCCCTCCAATATTGTTAACTGTACTGTTACAGCTTTGGGTAGGGTTGGTTGGCTGGGACGTATGTCTTTAACAACCTCCAATACATGTTACTATGTTGTTACAGACATATGGGTGGTATAGGTTGGACTAGATGGCGTATGTCTATATACACCTCCAATACTATGTTACTATGTAACTGTTATACAGACTTATGGGTAGGGTATAAAGGTTGGACTAGACGGACTACCTTTATACAACCTCCAATACTATGTTACTATGTAACTGTTATACAACATTATGGGTAGGGTATAAAGGTTGGACTAGATGGAGTATGTCTTTATACAACATCCAATACTATGTTACTATGTAACTGTTATACAGACATTATGGGTAGGGTATAAAGGTTGGACTAGATGGACGATGTCTTTATACAACTCCAATACTATGTTACTATGTAACTGTTATACAGACATTATGGGTAGGGTATAAAGTTTGGACTAGATGGACGTATGTCTTTATAACCTCCAATACTATGTTACTATGTAACTGTTAACAGACATTATGGGTAGGTTATAAAGTTTGGACTAGATGGACGTATGTCTTTATACAACCTCCAATATTATGTTACTATGTAACTGTTATACAGCCATTATGGGTAGGGTATAAAGGTTGGACTAGATGGACGTATGTCTTTATACAACCTCCAATACTATGTTACTATGTAACTGTATACAGACATTATGGGTAGGGTATAAGGTTGGCAGATGGACTATGTCTTTATACAACCTCTTATCTGTTATGTTATCATGTATAGTAACTTTATAGTGACAGATTATGGTGGTATAAAGGTTGGCCTAGATGGACGTATGTCTTTATACAACCTCCAATACTTGTTACTATGTAACTGTTATAGACATTATGGGTAGGGTATAAAGTTGGACTAGATGGACGTATGTCTTTATACAACCTCCAATACTATGTTACTATGTAACTGTATACAGACATTATGGGTAGGGTATAAAGGTTGGACTAGATGGACGTATGTCTTTATACAACTCCAATACTATGTTACTATGTAACTGTTATAACGATATTATGGGTAGGGTATAAAGGTTGGACTAGATGGACGTATGTCTTTATACAACCTCCAATACTATGTTACTATGTAACTGTTATACGACATTATGGGTAGGGTATAAAGGTTGGACTAGATGGACGTATTGTCTTTATACAACATCAATACTCGTTACTATGTAACTGTTATACAGACATTATGGGTAGGGTAAAAGGTTGGACTAATGGACGTATGTCTTATACACATCCAATACTATGTTACTATTAACTGTTATACAGACATTATGGGTGGGTATAAGGTTGGACTAGATGGCATATGTCATACAACCTCCAATACTTGTTACTATGTAACTGTTATACAGACATTATGGGTATAATAAAGGTTGGACTAGATGGACGTATGTCTTTATACAACCTCCAATACTATGTTACTATGTAACTGTTATACAGACATTATGGGTAGGGATATAAAGGTGGACTAGATGGACGTATGTCTTTATACAACCTCCAATACTATGTTCCTATGAACTGTTATCAGACATTATGGGTAGGGTATAAAGGTTGGACTAGATGGACGTATGTCTTATTACAACCTCCAATACTAGGTTACTATAACTGTTATACAGACATTATGGGTAGGGTATAAAGGTTGGACTAGATGGACGTATGTCTTATACAACCTCCAATACTATGTTACTATGTAACTGTTATACACATTAGGGTAGGGTATAAAGGTTGGACTAGATGGACGTATGTCTTTAAAACCTCCAATACTATGTTACTATGTAACTGTTATACAGACATTATGGGTAGGTATAAAGGTTGGACTAGGACGTATGTCTTTATATAACCTCCAATACTATGTTACTATGTAACTGTTTACAGACATTATGGGTAGGGTATAAAGGTTGGACTAGATGGACGTATGTCTTTATATAACCTCCAATACTATGTTTACATTTACTGTTATACAACATTATGGTAGGTATAAAGGTTGGACTAGATGGACGTATGTCTTTATAACCTCCAATACTAGTTACTATGTAACTGTTATACAGACATTATGGGTAGGGTATAAGGTTGGACTAGATGGACGTATGTCTTTTATACAACCTCCAATACTATGTTACTATGTAACTGTTATACAGACATTATGGGTAGGGTATAAAGGTTGGACTAGATGGACGTATGTCTTTATACAACCTCCAATACTATGTTACTATGTAACTGTTATACAGACATTATGGGTAGGATATAAAGGTTGGACTAGATGGACGTATGTCTTATACAACCTCCAATACTATGTTACTATGTAACTGTTATACAGACATTATGGGTAGGGTATAAAGGTTGGACTGATGGACTTATGTCTTTATACAACCTCCAATATTATGTTACTATGTAACTGTTATACAGACATTATGGGTAGGTATAAAGGTTGGACTAGATGACGTATGTCTTTATATAACTCCAATACTATGTTACTATGTAACTGTTATACAGACATTATGGGTAAGGTATAAATTTGGACTAGATGGACGTATGTCTTTATACAACCACCAATACATGTTACTATGTAACTGTTATACAGACATTATGGGTAGGGTATAAAGGTTGGACTAGATGGACGTATGTCTTATATAACCTCCAATACTATGTTACTATGTAACCGTTATACAGACATGATGGGTTGGGTATAAAGGTTGGACTAGATGGATGTATGTCTTTATACAACCTCCAATACTATGTTACTATGTAACTGTTATACAGACATTATGGGTGGGACATTCCCCAGCTGGAATAAAAACCCTTAGAAATAAAACATTGGGACGTAAATGTTTCCAGTTTTCACAAGTCGGAATTTCTGTTCTGAATAAACTGAACAAATTGAGAAAATGATAAATATTTTATTTGTACACAAGGAGCCGCTGGTTTATAAGTCAATGTGAGTGGAATAAATTGATTTCTCTCTCCCGTCTGGATCTAAAATCTGTTTACGCAACTTGCAACCATGTCAGTGGCCGAAGATTGATGCAGATCCCAGACATTGGTCAATTTAATTAATAGGAAGGTAATTAAATCACAAGCGTAATCTACCTGGAATCTCATTCTCACTGGATCGATCTCTGAACTAACGGCCGCTCTGTCAATCAATCTACCAACCAGCACCCAATCTATTTACGCCATCACACGTATGACTGTTATCATTACGCACCCACACAGGAAGAACATACAAATTCCTTTCACATGTAGCCAACATTGGATTTAACCCAGGATTCAGCTACATGGTATCAGTGCTTAGCCCAGTATTTGAAATGTAAGTTTTTACACGGATACCTACCCATAGTATCACTCGGTATCACATTGAAAAAACAAGTACAATAAATTGAGCAATGATTTTTGCCCCTTGTTTATTTTTTTGCACTAAAATTACAGCCTTTTCAATTGTGGCTTCAAAGCCGTGCAAAAGATCGCAACTTACCGCTCGCACAATCTATTAACGACCACAAGGTGGCTACAATATCACGGGCAGGTAAGTTGTGATAGGGACATTTATTGTATCTCCTCCTATAGATTCTTCCTGGATGTTTCACAGTTTAAAGCGGATTGTGGAGTATTAGGCGTTATCGCACGCGATTGTGTGCGCTTTTCTTGTGCGTTCGCGTTTTGCGCATGCATTTTTGCGTTATGGAAACGCTGCGTTAACGCACCAAAAATGGTGAACGCATGCGTTGCCAGAACGCGAACGGACGCGCAATCGCATGCCCATCGGAAATGGCGGGAATTTTCGTGTTCGCAAGTGCGAAGATTTTTCAGCCGGTCGGGCCAAAAAATCTGAGATGATTCTGGGTGAAAGATATCGGTATAAAGGGCAAAAGTCATGTCAAAAAATCAGCCCTGATAGTCTTCTATGGATCGACCGACAGTGATTCATCCCACTAGCTGGTCACTGTTTCATTCAGGGTGTTGACCGTAATAATCAACCGGTAACTTATTCCAGCAGAGTGAGCGCTAGAAGTTTTTTCGGATTTACGGATTTACGCTCTAGAGGAGGTTTTTAAGAGGCACTCTTATTGAGAGCTTTAGAGCTTCCCATGGGCAAAAAAATCATTCCATTTACTTCCATAGTTAATTGCGGTAATCAGAAATTTTCCCGTTGGTTTACGTTCCCCATGAAATTCCCAGATTCCCTTCCACTTATAGAATGGCACTCAGTTTTCCATTTCACCCCCTATTGATGTTAATACCGTAAGTTCATTTGCAGAGAGGACTGATTTAGTACATTTGCCTTCTCTGTATTTCCATTCGTTTTACATTCTCTGTCTGTACATTTTACGGTTGATACAATGTTATTAACCTTTGATAGTCTTTCACCATACATTTATTTTCCTTACACTTTTTACAATCTTCGTCGTTTCCGCAGGAATGTTCTGTTCCCGGTGATGTAAAGATGTTACATTCCTTTTACTTCTTTTCCATTTCTTTAACGACAGGCGTGTAAACTGAATCTATTTGCGTCTTTCCCCTACAGTGTAAATTTAGAAGTGAAATAGTTTATTACTGTTTTAAACCATCTGTTCAACAACTTGGGGCGGAAATAAAACCTTCAAACGTTTCAATTTTCATCCGCCTGTCTGTGAGACTTAATTCCAGTCTTCCGTGTCCTCTAGTCTCGTGGACTGATCCCGGAACATGGCTGGTCACCGCAGCTCAATAGATTGTATTTCCCCTTTAAAGGGGCAGTAAACTGGTAAAATCAATAGTTTAAAAGAATAATTTCCCCGTGTCCATTAATGTAAGCTCTCGGCAGGGCCCTCCTTCCTCCTGTTCCACAGTAATGCTGTAACTTACCACAATGGATGCTGCTGGACCAGCACTTGAATTATTTGCACTTTCCTTGTATGTAACATGTATGTTTTCCTTGTATATATTAATGCAACCATAAAGCGCCATGGTATATGCAGGCGCTATATAAATCCACAATAATAACAATAATACTATATAACATATTATCAAGCCAGATATCCCACTTTCTCCCGGCTTCTGGGTGGTCTCACACCTTTCCATAAATCTTCTAGAGAGAACAGGGAAACCATTTGGATTTTCAATATAAATGTTACCGAGTATAAACTTGTTTGGAATTACCTTAGCGTCCCGTATTAGGGATAATCCTCCCCTATTATAGGTAGCCTGTGTTCGTGGCTGTGTAGACTTGCCTAGTAAATATTGGTTTATTTTTCATTCTGTACCAGGAACGTTTCCCATCTTGAGAACCTTCTCATATCTTGCTACACGTGGGAGTGAGTGTTTACTGTTCTCCTTGATTTAAAGGGAGGGGGTCTGGCTAATCCTGTTTAGAACGAACCTAACGAGGAATTTTATCGTTCATATTACTAAAGCTACATCAGATGATTGACACATGAAATGCTGTTTCTTGAGAATTTCAGCCAAATATATTGTTCAATGTACAAACAAGCCACTTGGCTTGTGCCACATACCAGGCAGGTTAAACCAGTCATAGACTAGAAGATAAGGAGTTGATCCTGATTATCAACTAAAGTCTATTAATTCCAGGTCCATCTCCAGAACGTCCATCTATTTACTGATGGGCGTTAGGACTCAGACTTGGGCAGATAACAAATACTGACAATACCCAGTTTGATACATTGATGTTTGATTGATTCAACGTCAGACTGGTGTTTGTACCTTTTGATGTTCCCACAATGTTTCTCACTGGCCATTCAATTCAATTTAAAAAAAAATGATTGGCTCAGGCAGTTGTCTGGGAGTCGTTATAACGTTGTGGGAGGAGGTGTGTCTAGAATGGACCAATCACAGGAAGTCTCAGGGTGTCAATGAAATTTTGATTGTCCACCATGAAATTAATGACCAACTCTGAACATAAAGTGAGGTTGGGTACTGACCATGAAATTTTTGCATGGCTTTTCGGCGAGCGATCGTTCGACCGAATCGGATGAATGGGCGACTGGACGTGCCGAACTGTTGACCGCAGCTACTTTTGCATCAACTGACAGTCATTTGTCTTGGCTGAACGACTGTCAGTTGATGGCCTGTGTACCAGGCTTAAGGGAGGATCATGGGAAGATATTGGTTGTGAGACATCATCTGTTGGGTTGTGATATAAATAGAATCTCTTTAGTCTATGACCAACCTTTAGTTCTGTGTGTGTGGGGGGACAAACATTGCTTCTCGGTGGTCTATCAGGGAAATAGAAGCCCCCGGTGTATGGGGAGAATCTAACCCTAGGTAAATATTACCATGGCTGGTCACTATGCAGATTGTCTGCTGGTAGTGTTGGTGGTGCCTCGTGTGGATGGGAAGGGGATTGCAATGAATGTGGTGTAATTGGGTACGTTTGTGCGGTGTATAGAATTGTGATTTTTTTTTTTTTTTGACATTCAATTAAGAATAAAACATTTTCTGTAAGGAAGTAGAACAGTTTATTGCCCAGAAAAACGAAAAGAAGAAAAAAACGAAAGAAAAAAAAATAGTGAATCCCCCATCATCCTCGCCGACGGCTCCTGATTTACTGGTTAACCCGGTAGGAGACAAGGGGCCCTATTTATAAAAAATCGTTATCGTTATCGTAAAATACCGATCTTTATCGTAAAATAACGACCGGGGTTTTACCGATAACGACCGTTATTTACCGATAACGGTCGTTATTTACCGATAACGATCGGTATTTTACGATAACGATACCGGTCTTTTATAAATAGGGCCCAAGGATTCTAAGTTATCAGAGCCCAAGGCAACGTGGAGATGAAAATCACTGCAAACCGCGGGCCCCCAGGGGCCGAACGAGAAACTTGAGAGATTTGTTTGATGTTTGTCTATTAGGTTTATGGGTTTTCCTTTTATAAACCATCAACAAGGCTGGAGTTCGGTAATACCATAATAGCCAGACCTTCTTATAATATACAATATACACCGTATTATTTACAAGTCTCAATAAACCTCACACACACATACAGACCCGACACAGAACCTTTCAATGACCTTCCCACGTTCATTCATATTTATTTCGGTGGACCCACGGTCTGTAAAATATTAAAGGGGAACCAAAGCTGAAATATTGCTGGAACTTTAGGAACTCTATAGAGGCGATGCGGCAAGCGAGAGATAAAGTTTTCGCCCAGTGATTCCTAGTTATGCCACCGGTTCTTTAAAGGTAAACTTTCCCTTTAAATGTATGTGGGTAACGGTGCCAATAAGAAGGGAGAAAGAAGTCACCCCTGGCTGCACCTTTCCCATTTCTAATGTGGCCCCTCGGTGATGAACATGTGTGTGAGTCACGGGACATCTTGTGACACGTCTGTCTGCTCCACACGGCCTGGGAAAGAAGGAAGGGAGTTGCCCTCTGATTTCCTCTCTCGTTCTGTTTTCACGATGAGCTAATCCTCCAGGGGGATATGAATCATTTGTAATGAGGATAATTATTACCAGGGATCCGGTAAATCGATATA
Source organism: Hymenochirus boettgeri (assembly GCA_019447015.1). Classification (NCBI taxonomy): domain Eukaryota; kingdom Metazoa; phylum Chordata; class Amphibia; order Anura; family Pipidae; genus Hymenochirus; species Hymenochirus boettgeri. The sequence continues at coordinate 253,713 of JAACNH010000174.1, read as the reverse complement.
CCCTTGGCACAGACGCCCAGTGACGACGGTAAAAACCATGCCCTCGGGCACAGCAACATCCAACAACCAGGGAAACAATAGAACTTGGTAGACTGGGTCACATGGGACTGTGGGACATTGGCCAACCCAAGGGTGGTGGGACCAGGTAGGGAGCCAGAGATTAGCCAAGGACACCGACTGGCAGAGCCAACGTTGCCCCAGTCTGTAAAAAGGGACGTTTCTTTGGGCCACAAACATTAGCGAGGCCCCTAATCCAGTTCATGGAAATAAACAGTTTCCACTGGTTTTATCTATCCAGATGTTGTTATAAACTACAATTCCCAGCATGCCCTGAGAGCCACGGTCTGCAATTTCACAAACAGCAACATTCATTGTGGGACTGGGGTGTTGGGGCCAAGTAGGAAACATGAAGTGGCCCGACCTCCCTTTTTATTAACCAGTGATTTGTTACTCTGTATCCGGATGTTAATAATTGTCTCTTACAGTATTTTATTAATGAATGGGCTGTGGGCCCAGATGGGATTTCACTGGGATCCTGGTTGATTGTAGGATATAGTCCTTACGGATAAAGGCCAAGTTAAGGCGAAAACTCTTTTCTCCCCAGGCTTCTGCTGAATTTACAATAAAGAGTTCCCTGTGTGTCTATTATAATTCGTTATTATGTTACTGTGCACTACGGGACTGGGACAGTATTTTATGGACAGACAGAGAGACTGATTTTGTTTCTAATCCATATTAATGACCATAAGGGTGTCTGGTCCGTTTATCCCTGAACTAAGTAATAATGGTTATTCCGTGTGTATCACTCCCTTCACAAAGCAACACAAATAACTGTCACACAACAGGTAGAAGAGGGTGAGACCACAGAACACAACTGGCCAAGAGGATGAATCTATGCGTAGCTTGATAAACAGACCTTACAGGCAATCTAGTGGCAGCTTCATCAAACAGACCCACAAAGGACCAATCTCAATGTCCCCAGTGAAGAGGCGACTCGGTCACGTTCAGTAGCTGGGCAGTGATTGGGGCGATTGAATGAAGGAAAACGTGTTGGCATCAGATACATTGACAGCCACGAATGGACAATTGAAAATTAACTAAATCTCAAATCCGTTAAACCATCCGGGTTCCTATTTCTTTATCATAGGGAAGGGGGATAAAGACAGACACACTGATTGGTTATAGATGATCTGTGACGTCACAGGTTTTATTAGGTAATCAGTAAATGAACCAATTACTTCTTCTTGCGCCATCTAAAGCTCCAATGACCAACATTGTACCACCACCTGTGGGATATGTGGTTAAGACCAGTAGATGGCGCCTGTCCTGATGCTATAAACCACACAGATTGTTACGATCCAGAGGAAGGCTTGAAAACCATAGAGTGTATTTATCAATCACCCCCCGATGGTGCTCGGCCTGTGCCCTGGATCGTCCTGCTTCTCCTAGGAACGGAACAGAAGGTAAATGTTGTGTTGAGACCTGAAGGGGACAAAGGTACCAAGTCTTCTCGATGAAGAGATTGAATTCCACCAAAGCTGAACTACCTGCATCTTACCTGCACGTAACCACAACATAGAGCAGCAACCCAGAGTGAAAGTATGAGGTGGGACAACCAGGAAGGGTTTCAGATTTGGATGTCCAGGTCTTGGCAGATAGGGGTCCAGTGGTGACCAATAGTATTGGAGGTTGTTTAAAGACATACGTCCATCTAGTCCAACATTTATACCCTACCCATAATGTCTGTATAACAGTTACATAGTAACATAGTATTGGAGGTTGTATAAAGACTTACGTCCATCTGTCCAAACCTTTATACCCTACCCATAATGTCTGTATAACAATTACATAGTAACATAGTATTGGAGGTTGTAAAAGACATACATCCATCTAGTCCAACCTTTATACCCTACCCATAATGTCTGTATAACAGTTACATAGTAACAATATTGGAAGTTGCACAGAGACATACATACATCTAGTCCAACCTTTATACCCTACCCATAATATCTGTATAACAGTTACATAGTAACATAGTATTGGAGGTTGTATAAAGATATACATCCATCTAGTCCAACCTTTATACCCTACCCATAATGTCTTTATAACAGTTACATAGTAACAATATTGGAAGTTGTACAAAGACATACATTCATCTAGTCCAACCTTTATACCCTACCCATAATGTCTGTCTAACAGTTCATAGTAACATAGTATTGGAGGTTGTATAAAAGACATACGACATCTAGTCCAACCTTTATACCCTACCCATAATGTCTGTATAACAGTTACATAGTAACATAGTATTGGAGGTTGTATAAAGACATACGTCCATCTAGTCCCACCTTTATACCCTACCCATAATGTCTGTATACAGTTACATAGTAACATAGTATTGGAGGTTGTATAAAGATAACGTCCATCTAGTCCAACCTTTACCCTACCCATAATGTCGTATAACAGTTACATAGTAACATAGTATTGGATGGTTGTATAAAGACATACGTCTCTAGTCCAACCTTTATACCCTACCCATAATGTCTGTATAACAGTTACATAGTAACATAGTATTGGAGGTTGTATAAAGACATACGTCCATCTATTCCAACCTTATACCCTACCCATAATGTCTGTATAAACAGTTACATAGTACATAGTATTGGAGGTTGTATAAGACATACGTCCATCTAGTCCAACCTTTATACCCTACCCATAATGTCTGTATAACAGTTACATAGTAACATAGTATTGAGGTTGTATAAAGACATACGTCCATCTAGTACCTTTATACCCTACCCATAATGTCTGTATAACAGTTACATAGTAACATAGTATTGGAGGTTGTATAAGACTACGTCCATCTAGTCCAACTTTATACCCTACCCATAATGTCTGTATAACAGTTACTAGTAACATAGTATGGAGGTGTAAAAGACATACGTCCATCTAGTCCAACCTTTATACCCTCACCCATAGTCCTGTATCACGTTACATGTAACATAGTATTGGAGGTTGTATAAAGACATACGTCCATCTAGTCCAACCTTTATACCCTACCCATAATGTCTGTATAACAGTTACATAGTAACATAGTATTGGAGGTTGTATAAAGACATACGTCCATCTAGTCCAACCTTTTACCCTACCCATAATGTCTGTATAACAGTTACAAGTAACTAGTATTGGAGGTTGTATAAAGACATACGTCCATCTAGTCCAACCTTTATACCCAACCCATAATGTCTGTATACAGTTACAAGTAACATAGTATTGGAGGTTGTATAAAGACATACGTCCATCTAGTCCAACCTTTATACCCTACCCATAATGTCTGTATAACAGTTACATAGTAACATAGTATTGGAGTTGTATAAAGACATACGTCCATCTAGTCCAACCTTTATACCCTACCCATAATGTCTGTATAACAGTTACATAGTAACTAGTATTGGAGGTTGTATAAAGACATACGTCCATCTAGTCCAACCTTTATACCTACCCATAATGTCTGTATAACAGTTACATAGAACATAGTATTGGAGTTGTATAAAGACATACGTCCATCTAGTCCAACCTTTATAACCTACCCATAATGTCTTGTATAACGTTACATAGTAACATAGTATTGGAGGTTGTATAAGAACATACGTCCATCTAGTCCAACCTTTATAACCCTACCTAATGTCTGTATAACAGTTACATAGTAACTAGTATTGGAGGTTGTATAAAGACATACGTCCATCTAGTCCAACCTTTATACCCAACCCATAATGTCTGTATAACAGTTACATAGTAACATAGTATTTGGAGGTTGTATAAAAACATACGTCCATCTAGTCCAACCTTTATACCCTACCCAATATGTCTGTATAACAGTTACAGTAACATAGTATTGGAGGTTGTATAAAGACATACGTCCATCTAGTCCAACCTTTACCCTACCCATAATGTCTGTATAACAGTTAACAGTAACATAGTATTGGAGGTTGTATAAAACATACGTCCATCTAGTCCAACTTTATACCCTACCCATAATGTCTGTATAACAGTTACAAGTAACATAGTATTGAGGTTGTATAAAGACATAGTCATCTAGTCCAACCTTTACCCTACCCATAATGTCTGTATAACATTTACATAGTAACATAGTATTGGGAGTTTGTATAAAGACATACGTCCATCTAGTCCAACCTTTATACCCACCCATAATGTCTGTATACAGTTACATAGTAACATAGTATTGGAGGGTATAAAGACATACGTCCATCTAGTCCAACCTTTTACCCTACCCTTAATGTCTGTATAACAGTTACATAGTAACATAGTATGGGATTTGTATAAAGACATACTTCCATCTAGTCCAACCTTTATACCCTACCCATATGTCTGTATAACAGTTACATAGTACATAGTATTGGAGGTTGTATAAAGACATACGTCCATCTAGTCCAACCTTTTACCCTACCCTAATGTCTGTTAACAGTTACATAGTAACATAGTATTGGAGGTTGTTTAAAGACATACGTCCATCTAGTCCAACCTTTATACCCTACCCATAATGTCTGTATACAGTTTACATAGTACATAGTATTGATGATGTATAAGAACCATACGTCCATCTAGTCCAACCTTTATACCCTACCCATAATGTCTGTATAACAGTTACACTAGTAACATAGTATTGGAGGTTGTATAAAGACATACGTCCATCAGTCCAACCTTTATACCCTACCCATAATGTCTGTATAACATTTACATAGTAACATAGTATTGGAGGTTGTTAAAGACTACGTCCATCTAGTCCAACCTTTATACCCTACCCATAATGTCTGTATAACAGTTACATAGTAACATAGTATTGGAGGTTGTATAAAGACATACGTCCATCTAGTCCAACCTTTATACCCTACCCCTAATGTCTGTATAACAGTTACATAGTAACAAGTATTGGAGGTTGTATAAAGACATACTTCCATCTAGTCCAACCTTTATACCTACCCATAATGTTTATAACAGTTAATAGTAACATAGTATTGGAGGTTGTATAAAGACATACGTCCATCTATGTCCAACCTTTATACCCTACCATAATGTCGTATAACAGTTACATAGTAACATAGTATGGAGGTTGTATAAAGACATACGCCCATCTAGTCCAACCTTTATACCCACCCATAAATGTCTGTATAACAGTTACATATAACATAGTATTGAGGTTGTATAAAGACATACGTCCATCTAGTCCACCTTTATACCCTACCCATAATGTCTGTATAACAGTTACATAGTAACATAGTATTGGGTTGTATAAAGACATACGTCCATCTAGTCCAACCTTTATCCCTACCCATAATGTCTGTATAACAGTTCATAGTAACATAGTATTGAGGTTGTTTAAAGACATACGTCCATCTAGTCCAACCTTTATACCCACCCATAATTCTGTATAACAGTTACATAGTAACATAGTATTGGAGGTTGTATAAGCATACGTCCCATCAGTCCAACCTTTATACCCTACCCTAATTGTCTGTATAACAGTTACATAGTAACATAGTATTGGAGGTTGTATAAAGACATACGTCCATCTAGTCCAACCTTTATACCCTACCCTAATTTTCTGTACACAGTTACATAGTAACATAGTATTGGAGGTTGTATAAAGACATACGTCCATCTAGTCCAACCTTTATACCCAACCCATAATGTCTGTATAACAGTTACATAGTACATAGTATTGGAGGTTGTATAAGACATACGCCCATCTAGTCCAACCTTTTACCCTACCCATAATGTCTGTATAACAGTTACACATAGTATTGGAGGTTGTATAAACATCTCCCTCGATCCAACCTTTATACCCTATCTATATCCTATTATAAACATCTATAACAATAATTATAATCTACTAAACTAATAAAACCTAACCTAACCTAAAACCTACCTTGATAACGATAATCTAAAAAAATATTATTCTATCTAACTAATTATCACCTACCCATAATGTCTGTATAACAGTTACTAGTACATAGTATTGAGGGTTGTATAAGACAAACGCCCATCTAGTCCAACCTTTATACCCTACCCATAATGTCTGTATAACATTTACATAGTATGGGAATTGTTTAAAAAGACTCCATCCCATCTAGTCCAACCTTTATACCTACACCCATAATGTCTGATAACAGTTACATAGTCAGTATGAATTTGTATAAAGACATACGCCCATCTAGTCCAACCTTTATACCCTACCCATAATGTCTGTATAACATTTACATAGTATATTGGAGGTTGTATAAAGACATACTCATCTAGTCCAACCTTTATACCCTACCCATAATGTCTGTATAACAGTTACTAGTAACATAGTATTGAGTTGTATAAAGACATAGTCCATCTAGTCCAACCTTTATACCCTACCCATAATGTCTGTATAACATTACATAGTAACATAGTATTGGAGGTTGTATAAAACATACTCCATCTAGTCCAACTTTATACCTACCCATAAGTCTGTATACAGTTACATAGTACATGTATGGAGGTGTATAAAGACATACAGCTATCTAATCCACCCTTTTCACACACACCAACAAAAAACAGCTAAAAAGGGGAGGGGGAGGGGAATTCTTTCTGACTCCAAACGGCAATCGGAAACTATCCCTGGATCAACTAGATCTACAGTATATGTATCAATACCAGCAATTCTCAATATTATATAGTATCCCTGTACCAACCAGAACTCAGTATATGTATTAATACCAGTAATTCTCAATATTATATAGTATCCCTGTACCAACCAGAACTACAGTATATGTATTATAACCAGTAATTCTCAATTATATAGTATCCCTGTACCAACCAGAACTACAGTATATGTATTAATACCAGTAATTCTCAATATTATATAGTATCCCTGTCCAACCAGAACTACAGTAATGTTTAATACCAGTAAATTCTCAATATTATATAGTATCCCTGTACCAACCAGAACTACAGTAATATGTATTAATACTAGTAATTCTCAATTATTATTAGTATCCCTGTACAACCAGAACTACGTATATGTATTAATACCAGTAATTCTCTATATTATATAGTATCCCTGTACCAACCAGAACTACAGAATATGTAAATAACCATATTACTCATATTATATAGTATCCCTGTACCAACCAGAACTACAGTATATGTATTAATACCAGTAATTCTCAATATTATATAGTAGCCTTATACCAACCAGAACTACAGTATATGTATTATACCAGTAATTCTCAATATTATATAGTATCCCTGTACCAACCAAACTACAGTATATGTATTATACCAGTATTCTCAATATTATATAGTATCCTTAACCACCAGAACTACAGTATATGTATTAATACCAGTATTCTCAATATTATTTAGTTTTTAGAAACTTATCCAGGACTTTTTTAAAGCTATTTAATGAACTTGCCATTACCACATCTGCTGGAAGACAGTTCCACATGTCACCGTTCTCACTGTAAAGAAACCTCTCGTAACCTGAAGATGAAACTTCTTTTCTTCCAATGTCCATGTGTCCTCTGATATGACCTATTAGTGAACAATGCCCCCGAGAGTTCATTGTATGGCCTATTAATATATTTGTATAAGGTTATCATGTCCCCACGCAAACGTCGCTTCTCCAATGTAAACAGCCCTAACTTGTCTAATCTACCTGCATAGTTAAGCCCCTCCATTCACCTTATTAATTTAGTTGCCCTTCTCTGAACTGCTTCCATTTCCAAGATGTCCCTTTTGTATATGGGTTCCAAAACTGCACTGCATATTCCAACCAGGGCCTTACAGATAGCTGGCGTTAAAGTTTTGGAATGGTGTAAACCCCATTGCTATACACGATAAGATTTTATCATCTCAGTGCATTGCCTAGGGGAGGCTTTTAAGATCGATAGTGGGTCTCTGCTTGGAAATGCCTGAAAATATCCCTCGGCCCCAATGGTCTCCCTGTACTTTCAGTATAGACAGTCAGCTAAGTAAAATGTGCAAACCGAACGTTCTGCCTGATTTACCATTTCTCAATGAGGTCCCCAACCACAACACAGTAAGAAGACCAAATATATCCAAATATTCTATATATATGTATCATGTAATAATGTTATATATATTCTCTACCTGCGATGATCATCATTCACAGATAATACAGATATTCCCTTTACATCGGACCATGGTTCTGTATAATGACTATACAGATGTGTTTATATCTAATGTATATAATACTGTGCAATATATGTAACAATCTATATAACAGTCAATCTGCGGAACAATCTATAGAAACAATCTATTAAACCATCTATAGAACAATCTGTGGAAGAATCTACAGAAAATCTATGGAACAATCTATAGAACCATCTATAGAACCATCTATAGAACAATCTATTAAACCATCTATAGAACAATCTATGGAAAAATCTATAAAACCATCTATAGAACAATCTATGGAAGAATCTACAGAACAATCTATGGAACAATCAATGGAACAGTCTAATGAACAATATATAGAACAATCCATGAAACAATCTATGAAACAATTTATGGAATAAGCTATACATCAATCTATAGAGCAATCTGCGGAACAATCTATAGAACAATATATGTAACAATCTATAGAACAATATAGGTAGCAATCTATAGAACAATATAGGTAGCAATCTATAGAACAATATATGTAACAATCTATAGAACAATATAGGTAGCAATCTATAGAACAATATATGTAACAATCTATAGAACAATATAGGTAACAATCTATAGAACAATATAGGTAACAATCTATAGAACAATATAGGTAGCAATCTATAGAACAATATAGGTAACAATCTATAGAACAATATAGGTAACAATCTATAGAACAATATAGGTAGCAATCTATAGAACAATATAGGTCCAATCTATAGACACAATATAGTAACAATCTATAGAACATATCGGTAACATCTATAGAACAATATAGGTAACATCTATAGAACAATATAGGTACAATCTATAGAACAATATAGGTACAATCTATAGAACGAATCATAAGGTAACAATCTATAGAACAATATAGGTAACAATCTATGAACAATATAGGTAACATCTATAGAACAATAAGGTAACATCTATAAGAACAATTAGTAACAATATAGAATATCTGTAACAATCTATAGAACAATATATGAAACAATCTATAGAACAATATATGTAACATCTATTAACAATATAGGTTAACAATCTATAGAACAATATAGGTAACAATCTATAGAACAATATAGGTAACTCATAGAACAATTAAGTAACAATCTAATAACAGTATATGTAACAATCTATGAAACATTTATAGCGCAATCGATGGAACATTTCAGTGGCATAACTAGGAATTACTGGGGTTCCCAGTAAAATTATGATGGGCCCTATTCATTCTTCACACCGTGGATTTCATGAGGAGGCTATATCTGTCATAGGAAACAGTAAGAAGATGGGGCCACCTTGGCTACCGGACCCCCCTACTGTTGATTCCCCTCGCTCCCCTGGTAGTTATTCCCCTGAAAAGTTTATAGAACAATTTATATAATCAATCTATGAAACAATTTATAGAACAATCTATAGAACAATCTATGGAACAATTTATAGAACAATCTATAGAACAATCTATGGAACAATATATAGAACAATCTATGGAACAATTTATAGAACAATCTATGAAAAATTTATAGTACAATCTAAATACAATCTATGGAACAATCTATAGAACAATCTATGGACAATCTAAAGAACAATCTATGGACCAATCTATGGAACAATCTATGGTACAATCTACAGAACAATCTATGGTACAATCTATGGTACAATCTATAGAACATCTATAGCGCAATCAAATACTCATAATAATCATACTCCAGTAATCCCCCACTAAACACACCCACTGGGTTTACTAGATTTTATTACCTCCCCACTGGGGAAAGAATTCTATTTCTTAGTTTTTGTCTGCTGTCTGTAATCTTCATGGTAATGGTCAATCTATGGAACCATTTATAGAACAATCTATGGAACAATCTATAGAACTATCTATGGTACAATCTATAGAACAATCTATGAAACAATTTGTAGAACAATCTATGGAACAATCTATAGAACTATCTATGGAACAATCTATAGAACAATCTATGGAACAATCTATAGAACAATCTATAGAACAATCTATGGAACAATCTATAGAACAATCTATAGAACAATCTATAGAACAATCAAGGTAACAGTCTATATAACAATCTATGGGTACAAGGAGATGTGGAACAGTAGACAGAAAGGGGGGATTCCATAATCCCCCACTAAACACACCACTGGGTTTACTAGATTATATTACCTTCCACGGGGGGAAGAATTCTATTTCTATGTCTGCTGTCTGTCATCTAATGGCCAAACCAAGTGCACAGACCAAACCTTGGAACAATATATGTGGTGTTTCTACTTCTCACTGGACTATTGATAGTGATCTACACCTACACTCAAAGGTGGAATTGTCTGTAATATTCATCCAGTATTGTGTATTTTATTCCACCTCAATCACCTGTGACTGCTGACGGGGAGAAGTAATATGAGGTGGAGACCATATTGGAATCTTGAAGGACAGCAGGTCAGATATTTGAAGGGATATTGTCCTAAGGAATTGTTTGGTCCCCACATCCTATTTATATCATGGCTGTCCATTCGAGGATCCAGAAGGTGCCCCATTAGATGGGCATCGTTGGGCAATCCATGTACGTGACAGTAAAATAAGTCCATTACCTTGTCCTTCATCAGGCAGATCCCCATTCTATTTCTAGTAAACATCCTTCCAAGGAGATTAAAACTCAGGATTCCTACATTTCTCTCTCCCCCATTCATGTGAAATTCAGAGAATATTTATGAGCAGCGATAAGAGCAGATGTAGCACTCAATAACGAGAATTAAACATATATAATATTATTATCATTCCTTACAGGTAAAAGGCTTTGGTGACAATTCAAATGAACACTAAATACAGAAAATCGAATGTGCACGTTTTTTCTCAAAATTAAACCAGAATTAACCAGAACATTTATCATTTCCAACATGGCCCCAGCAGCCAATAACCAATCACAAGGCCTGGATTTATCATTCGTAACATGGCCCCAGCGCGCCAATAACCAATACAAGGCCTGGATTTATCATTTCCAACATGGCCCCAGGCAGCCAATAACCAATCACAAGGCCTGGATTTATCATTTCCAACATGGCCCCAGGCAGCCAATAACCAATCACAAGGCCTGGATTTATCATTTCCAACATGGCCCCAGGCAGCCAATACCCAATCACAAGGCCTGGATTTATCATTCGTAACATGGCCCCAGGCAGCCAATAACCAATCCCAAGGCCTGGATTTATCATTCGTAACATGGCCCCAGGCAGCCAATAACCAATCACAAGGCCTGGATTTATCATTTCCAACATGGCCCCAGGCAGCCAATAACCAATCACAATCCCTGGATTTATCATTCGTAACATGGCCCCAGGCAGCCATAACCAATCACAAGGCCTGGATTTATCATTCGTAACATGGCCCCAGGCAGCCAATAACCAATCACAAGCCTGGATTTATCATTTCCAACATGGCCCCAGCGGCCATAACCAATCACAACTCCTGATTTATCATTTCCAACATGGCCCCAGGCAGCCAATAACCAATCACAAGGCCGGATTTATCATTCGTACAACATGGCCCCAGGCAGCCATAACCATCACAAGGCCTGGATTTATCATTCGTAACATGGCCCCAGGCAGCCAATAACCAATCACAAGGCCTGGATTTAATGCCACTACAATGAATTCATGTGGGGTGAGACAAAGACAACCAAAACGTTTCCGTACCTCTATGGGCCTTTTCATAAATAAAACAGGTAATAAAACCACAAACATAAAACACAACCTGATCTCTCTATCACACTCTACACAGCAATAAGCCGACGGATACAATGTAAACACCGGTGACGGAATTTCCAATCGAGGGCAAAAATCAGAAATCCAATCGCAAGAGCCGATCGAAGTTCCCTACTTTGGGGCCTCGATCTTGCGGTAGATTTCAGCTTGAAACCTGCGGAGAGGTTGGGACAGAAGATTGGTTGGCGGAAAACTTTCTGCCTGGCCCCATTTTCGTTTTTCCGGCAAACCGCTGGATATTGTCGATCGTGTGTTAAAGGGGTTTAACTGTACAACCTGGGTATCAACTCAATGCACGTGTGGGGGGGGGGTGCCAGGGTTTGGGAAAACGGTTTTTGAGCCGATGAGTTGCCATTTGAATCTTTTGATTATTTTTTTGGGTTTAAGGTTCCAGTAGCAGTTACAGAGAATGGACAATCCCATTCATTACGGAGATAGAGTAAAGTCTGCATTACAATGACGTGTAAATGGGATATTATAATAACTGACCTGGATTACACAAGGTTTAGACAAATGTTAAAACTCCAGATTAAATGTATGAAGAGAGTCCAGGTTCACAATCTGCCTTATTGGGTGCCTGAAACATGAATAATAAAGGGGTAACAATCTATAGAACAATATAGGTAACAATCTATAGAACAATATAGGTAACAATCTATAGAACAATATAGGTAACAATCTATATAACAATATAGGTAGCTATCTATAGAACAATATAGGTAACAATCTATAGAACAATATAGGTAACAATCTATAGAACAGTATATGTAACAATCTATGAAACAATTTATAGGACAATCGATGGAACAATTTCAGTGGCATAACTAGGAATTACTGGGGTTCCCAGTAAAATTATGATGGGGCCCCTATTCATGCTTCATCCACAGTGGATTTCAGTGAGGAGGCTATATCTGTCATAGGAAAAGTAAGAAGATGGGGCCACCTTGGCTACCGGACCCCCCTACTGTTGATTCCCCTGCTCCCCTGGTAGTTATTCCCCTGAAAAGTTTATAGAACAATTTATATAATCAATCTATGAAACAATTTATAGAACAATCTATAGAACAATCTATGGAACAATCTATGGAACAATCTATAGAACAATCTATGGAACAATTTATAGAACAATCTATGAAAAATTTATAGTACAATCTAAATAACAATCTATGGAACAATCTATAGAACAATCTATGGACCAATCTAAAGAACAATCTATGGACCAATCTATGGAACAATCTATGGTACAATCTACAGAACAATCTATGGTACAATCTATGGTACAATCTATAGAACAATCTATAGCGCAATCAAATACTCATAATAATCATACTCCAGTAATCCCCCACTAAACACACCACTGGGTTTACTAGATTTTATTACCTCCCACTGGGGAAAGAATTCTATTTCTTAGTTTTTGTCTGCTGTCTGTAATCTTCATGGTAATGGTCAATCTATGGAACCATTTATAGAACAATCTATAGAACAATCTATGAAACAATTTATAGAACAATCTATAGAACTATCTATGGTACAATCTATAGAACAATCTATGAAACAATTTATAGAACAATCTATGGAACAATCTATAGAACTATCTATGGAACAATCTATAGAACAATCTATGGAACAATCTATAGAACAATCTATTAACATGTTTTACCCATTGTTAGTTATATATCCATATTGTTTCTTGCTATAAAATTGTTAACTGTTATACAGGTGTTCTGCATCTACATTAGTTATACTGATATCCTTGTTACTGTTATACATTGTTACTAGAATACACTTTTGTTTCTTGATTATACTTATTACAATATTGTTTACTTGATTTATCATTAGTTACTTGGATATACTTTGAATTAACTGATCATGTCATGTGACTTGCATACATTGCATTGTTACTGTTAATCCAGTGTTCCTTGTTTTATACACTTGGTTTACTTGAATATCATTGTTTCGTGATCAACATTGTTACTGTTATCCATTGGTTAACTGAGATATTTTGTCTACTGTATAATATTATACAATTGGTGCGTGATAATACATTGTCGAACTGATTACATTATTACATGGTTTACTGATTAGACATTGTCTTGTTTAACATTGTTACTGATATCATTATTACTTGTTACCTGATATACATTGTTACTGTTATACTGTTACTGAATAATGGGACTACTGATATACTTCTGTTACTTGGTTATAGACATTGTTCTACTGAATACATGTGTGTACTGATATACAGTATTACAATTGGTACTGATATAGCCATTGTTACTGAGTATACATTGGTTCTGATATGCATTGTACGGATAGTGGCCAATTGTATTACTGTTATAGCATTGTACGTATACCTTGTTCCTTGAGATACATTGTTACTGATATCATTGTATTACTGTTAATACAGTTGTTCTGATTATTACATTGTTTACTGTTATACATTTTTACTGATATACATTGTTACTGATATTACCTTTTACTGTTTACATGTTACTGTTCATATCCATGGTTTTCTGATATACACATTAGTTACTGAATAGACATTAGTACAAGTTGTACTGAAGTACTCATTGTGTTTGGGTCTGTTATACATTGTTACTGATATACTGGTTTACTGATTACATTATTACATTGTACTGCTATACATGTTACTGTTATACATTGGGGGTTATCTGCTATAACAAATTGTTACGGATAGACCTTCTTACATGTGCTTACTGAATATATCTTGTTTACTGTTATAACACCTTGTTACTAGATAACCATTATTTCTATTGTACAATTGTTATACTGTTTTTGTTTCTTCATCTGATCCCGTGGGATCTCTCCATTCATTTCTTTATTCACCATATAGAAAACTATTTCCTCCCATAGATCCCTTTGTGTTCATTTCCCTTATTGAAAAGGCTGTGCCATGGGCTGAAATGTCTGTCTGTCTCAGCTCTGGTCTCTCCTTCTGTCTGTTTGGGTTCTCCCTGGTCTCTCTGTTTGTCTCTCTTCTCCTGGAAGGCAGTGCAGCTGTCCCAGTTTATTATCTGTTCTCTTTAAGCTGCAGCTCTCTCATTATTGGAGTTTTCCTGCTCTTCTTCTTCAGACGCTCCCCCCCCCCAATTCCAGTCCGCAGTCTCTGTCTCTGTCTCTCTGTGTTGGGGAGACAATGGGTGGGCCTGCACTGGGTCTAGTTTAATCTCCCCCACTAGGCTGGGGGAGTGGGAGGTTCTCCACCGTTGGACTGAGGGGCATCGATACACGGAATGTTGGGGGGAGTCAGCACTGGGACCCACACGGACCGCCCCTAAACCCAGATGGACCACCCCGGGCTCCCAGGTAGGGGGGTCGCCCTGTGTTGGGGGGTCTCCCGGTGTTGGGGGTCCCTTGTGTTGGGGTCTCCCTGTGTTGGGGGTCTCCCCCCTTGTGTTGGCGTGGTCGTCCCCTGTGTTGGGGGGGTCCTCCAATGGTTAGGGGTGTTTCTCTCCCTGTGGTTAGGGTGGTTCCTCCCTGTGTTGGGGGGGGTCATCCATGGTTGGTGTTGGTCTCCCTGTGTTGGGGGGGTCTCCCCTGTGTTTGGGGGTCTCCATGTGTTTGGGGGTCCTCCCTGTGTTGGGGGGTTTCCCCCTGTGTTGGAGGGTCTCCCTGTGTTTCGGGGGGGGGTCTCCTGTGTTGGGGGGGAGGGGGTCTTCCATTTTGTTGGAAGTGTTCTATTCTGTAATCCCCTGGGTTCCAGGCTCTGCAGTTAATAATGGGAACTTTTCGCATCGATTTCAACCACCCTCAACTGTCCTCTGATCGTATCTGAACTAAACTCTCCCCTTATCTGTAAGGGGAATCTATATAGATATATGGGGGTCTCTCGTATATTTGGAGTCCTCTATATATATGGGGTCTCTCTATATATAATTATGGGGGTCTATATAAATTATGGGGTCTCTATATATACGAAAGGATCCTCTTAATATGTGATCTGTCTCGATATATGGGGTCTCTCTCTATCTACGATAGTCTGTCCCGCTTATATATATGGGGCTGTATATATGGTGGGGGTCCTGTATATATAGGGGGATCTCTCATTATGAGGTCTCTATCAATATATGTAGTTCTTATATATATGAGATTTTCTCTATATACATGAGGTCTGTCTCTATATATGTGGGGTCTGTATATTAGGGGTCTCTCTATGTATGAGGATCTCTATAAAATGAGGTCTGTATAAATATGAGGTTTTCTCTCATATATGAGGTCTGTCTCTATTATGGGGGTCTGTATATATGGGGTCATCACATATAATATCGGAGGTCTCTATAATATAGATCTGGTAATATAAGGATCTGTCTTATATTAGGTTCTTTCTCTATATATGGTCTGTCTCTACTTTATGGGTCTTGGTATATAACTCGTGGGTCTAGTATAGAATAAATGGGGGTAATGGGGGTCTCCTAGAATAGAATAGGTCTCTATATCTCATTTGTATCTGGTATATACAAGGTCTGTCTAATTATGATAGTTTTCTCATATATTGAGGTCTGTGGTCTCTCTATCTATGGGGGTCTGTATATATGGGTCTCACTATATATGAGGTCTCTATATATGAGGTTTCTCTATATATAGGTCTGTCTCTATATTTGAGATCTCTCTATATAAGAGGCCTGTCTCTATATATGGGGGTCTCTCTATATATGAGGTATGTCTCTATATATGGGGTCTCTCTATATATGAGGTATGTCTCAAAATATGGGGTTGTCTCTCTATATATGATGGAGGTTCTTCTCTATATATGAGGTCTCTCTATATAGGAGGCCTGTCTCTATATTGGGGGGTCTCTCTATATAGAGGTATTCTCTATATGGGGTCCTCTCTGATATAGAAGGTATGTCTCAAATATTGGTAGTGCTCTCTATATAGGTATGTCCTCTATATATGAGGTCTGTCTATATATGAGTTATGCTCTATTAATGAGTTATGTCCTCTATATATGAGGTCTCTCTATGATGTCTCTCTATACTATAGGTCTCTGCTTTATAAAGAGTATGTCTTATATATGGTGGTCTCTATATATGAAGCCTCTCTATATATAGGTATGTCCTATATATAGGTTGTCTCTATATATATGGTCTTATATAATGAGGTCTCTATCTATATATGGGGGTCTCTCTATGATTGGGGGTCTCTAGAATGGGATCTCGCTTTAAATTGGGAGTCTCTCTATATATGAGGTCCTCTCTATAGATAGGGGGGTCTCTCTAATATGAGGTGCTCTCTATATATAAGGTATGTCTCTATATATGAGGTCTCTCTATATTTATGGGGTCTCTCTATAATTGTCTTATATATATGAGGTCTCTCGTATAGATATGGGGGTCTCCCTCTATAGATATGGGGGTCTCCCGATATATTGAGGTGCTCCTCTCTCTATAAATATGGGGTCTCTCTCTATAGATATGGGGGTCCTCCCTATTATATGAGGTCTCCTCTTATAGATAGCTGGGTCTCTCTCTGTGGTGTGTTCCCTATAGGACAGGGAATAGTGTCCAGCAGTGCAGGTGTGGGGGGATGGTCAGGGGGAGGGATATAAACTTTGTGCTGGGCAGGAACTGATCCCAATTCCAGGTTTTCCCAGGTCCATCACTCACTGGAGGGATCTGCTCACTGAACTACATTTCCCATCAGGGCCCTGGGAAGATGCTGGAGGTAAATACCCCGACTGTGTTTGTTTTCTACACCTGGTGAGAGTGGATCCGGCACATAGGAGGTCCACTGGGGGCACGTGGTGGGGGAATATGCCTGGCAGGGTTAATGGTCTCCACTAGGGTTAATGGTCCTCCACAGGGTTTAATGGCTCCTAGGGTTACTGTCCCTTTAATGGGAGTTTTCTCTCCTCCCTGCGGAATCTGCCACGCTGTTATTTTACTCTGATCCCCCCCCCCCATACACACACTGCTCTGGGTATAACCCTGTGGTGCCCTTGTGGAGCTGCCTGCACGCTGCCTGATAAACTGGTAACAATCTATAGAACAATATAGGTAGCAATCTATAGAACAATATAGGTAACAATCTATAGAACAATATAGGTAACAATCTATAGAACAATATAGGTAGCAATCTATAGAACAATATACTATGGAACAATTTAATCAGAACCATCTATAGAACCAATCTATGGACATTTTATATAGAACAATCTATGGAAATATCACTTATATAGAACAATCTATGAAAAATTTATAGTACAATCTAAAAAACAATCTATGGAACAATCTATAGAACAATCTATGGACCAATCTAAAGAACAATCTATGGACCAATCTATGGAACAATCTATGGTACAATCTACAGAACAATCTATGGTACAATCTATGGTACAATCTATAGAACATCTATAGCGCAATCAAATACTCATAATAATCATACTCCAGTAATCCCCCACTAAACACAACCACTGGGTTTACTAGATTTTATTACCTCCCACTGGGGAAAGAATTCTATTTCTTAGTTTTTGTCTGCTGTCTGTAATCTTCATGGTAATGGTCATCTATGGAACCATTTTATAGAACAATCTATGGAACAATCTATAAGAACTATCTATGGTACAATCTATAGAACAATCTATGAAACAATTTGTAGAACAATCTATGGAACAATCTATAGAACATCTATGGAACAATCTATAGAACAATCTATGGAACAATCTATAGAACAATCTATAGAACAATCTATGGAACAATCTATAGAACAATCTATAGAACAATCTATAGAACAATCAAGGTAACAGTCTATATAACAATCTATGGGTACAAGGAGATGTGGAACAGTAGACAGAAAGGGGGGATTCCATAATCCCCCACTAACACACCACCACTGGGTTTACTAGATTATATTACCTCCCACGGGGGGAAGAATTCTATTTCTATGTCTGCTGTCTGTCATCTAATGGCCAAACCAAGTGCACAGACCAAACCTTGGAACAATATATGTGGTGTTTCTACCTTCTCACTGGACTATTGATAGTGATCTACACCTACATCTAAAGGTGGAATTGTCTGTAATATTCATCCAGT
This sequence comes from Hymenochirus boettgeri, assembly GCA_019447015.1. NCBI lineage: Eukaryota > Metazoa > Chordata > Amphibia > Anura > Pipidae > Hymenochirus > Hymenochirus boettgeri. Next base: position 234,682 of record JAACNH010000174.1, on the reverse strand, counting down.
ATTGTGTATTTTATTCCACCTCAATCACCTGTGACTGCTGACGGGGAGAAGTAATATGAGGTGGAGACCATATTGGAATCTTGAAGGACAGCAGGTCAGATATTTGAAGGGATATTGTCCTAAGGGAATTGTTTGGTCCCCACATCCTATTTATATCATGGCTGTCCATTCGAGGATCCAGAAGGTGCCCCATTAGGATGGGCATCGTTGGGCAATCCATGTACGTGACAGTAAAATAAGTCCATTACCTTGTCCTTCATCAGGCAGATCCCCAGTCTATTTCTAAGTAAACATCCTTCCCAAAGGGAGATTAAAACTCAGGATTCCTACATTTCTCTCTCCCCATTCATGTGAAATTCAGAGAATATTTATGAGCAGCGATAAGAGCAGATGTAGCACTCAATGAACGAGAATTAACATATATAATATTATTATCATTCCTTACAGGTAAAAGGCTTTGGTGACAATTCAAATGACACTAAATACAGAAAATCGAATGTGCACGTTTTTCTCAAAATTAAACCAGAATTAAACCAGAACATTTATCATTTCCAACATGGCCCCAGCAGCCAATAACCAATCACAAGGCCTGGATTTATCATTCGTAACATGGCCCCCAGCAGCCAATAACCAATCACAAGGCCTGGATTTATCATTTCCAACATGGCCCCAGGCAGCCATAACCAATCACAAGGCCTGGATTTATCATTTCCAACATGGCCCCAGGCAGCCAATAACCATCACAAGGCCTGGATTTATCATTTCCAACATGGCCCCAGCAGCCAATAACCAATCACAAGGCCTGGATTTATCATTCGTAACATGGCCCCAGGCAGCCAATAACCAATCCCAAAGGCCTGGATTTATCATTCGTACATGGCCCCAGGCAGCCCAATAACAATCACAAGGCCTGGATTTATCATTTCCAACATGGCCCCAGGCAGCCAATAACCAATCACAAGGCCTGGATTTATCATTCGTAACATGGCCCCAGGCAGCCAATAACCAATCACAAGGCCTGGATTTATCATTCGTAACATGGCCCCAGGCAGCCAATAACCAATCACAAGGCCTGGATTTATCATTTCCAACATGGCCCCAGGCAGCCAATAACCAATCACAATCCCTGATTTATCATTTCCAACATGGCCCCAGGCAGCCAATAACCAATCACAAGGCCTGGATTTATCATTCGTAACATGGCCCCAGGCAGCCATAACCATCACAAGGCCTGGATTTATCATTCGTCAACATGCCCCAGGCAGCCAATAACCAATCACAAGGCCTGGATTTAATGCCACACAATGATTCATGTGGGGTGAAGACAAAGACAACCAAAACGTTTCCGTCCTCTATGGGCCTTTTCATAAAAAACAGGTAATAAAACCACAAACATAAACACACCTTTCATCTCTATCACACTCTACACAGCAATAAGCCGACGGATACAATGTAAACACCGGTGACGGAATTTCCAATCGAGGGCAAAATCAGAAATCCAATCGCAAGAGCCGATCGAAGTTCCCTACTTGTGGGCCTCGATCTTGCGGTAATTTCAGCTTGAAACTTCGGAGAGGTTGGGACAGAAGATTGGTTGGCGAAACACTTTCTGCCTGGCCCCATTTTCTTTTTTTTTCCGGCAAACCGCTGATATTGTCGATCGTGTGTTAAAGGGGTTTTAACTGTACAACCTGGGTATCAACTCAATGGCACGTGTGGGGGGGGGGGGTGCCAGGGTTTGGGAAAACGGTTTTTGACCGATGAGTTGCCATTTGAATCTTTGATTATTTTTGGGTTTAAGTTCCAGTAGCAGTTACAGAGAATGGACAATCCCATTCATTACGGAGATAGAGTAAAGTCTGCATTACAATGACGTGTAAATGGGATATTATAATAAACTGACCTGGATTACACAAGGTTTAGACAAATGTTAAAAGCTCCAGATTAAATGTATGAAGAGAGTCCAGGTTCACAAATCTGCCTTATTGGGTGCCTGAACATGAAATAATAAAGGGGAAGCTAACACAGAATGCACAATAAATTATAATTCCATTTTGTAGGATATTTATATTTTCACAATATTTTCATCTTCATCTCAACCCCCCTCTCTCTCCTCCCCCCTCTGGTGTCTCGCCTCCCCCTCTCTCTCCCGTCCCCCATTCGCTCTCTTTCTTTCTCTCTCTCCTCCCTCCCCCCTCTCTCTCCCTCTCCCCCCTATTCTCTCTCTCTCCTCCCCCTCTCTCTCTCTCCCCCTCTGTCTCTCCCTCCCCCTCTCTCCCTCCCCCCATTCTCTCTCTCTCTTTCTCTCATCCCTCCCCCCCTCTCTCCCTCCTCCGCTCCCCCATTCCCTCCCATCTCTCTCTCTCTTTCTCTCCTTCTCCCCCTCTCTCCTCCCTCCTCCCCCCTATTCTCTCTCTCTTTCTCTCTCCTCCCCCTCCCTCTCCCTCCCCTCTCTCCCTCCCCAACATTCTCTCTCTCCCTCCCCCTCTCTCTCTCCCTCCCCCCATTCTCTCCTCTACCCTCCCCCTCTCTCTCTCCTCTCTCCTCCACCCATTCTCTCCCTTCTCTCCTCTTTCTCCCTCCCCCTCTCTCTCTCCCTCCCCCATATCTCTCTCTCTCTTTCTCTCTCCTCCCCCTCTCTCTCCCTCCCTCCCCCTCTATTCTCTCTCTCTCTTTCTCCTCTCTCTCGTCCTCGTCTCTTCCTCTCTCTCTCTCCCTCCTCCACCCTAATGCTCTCTCCCTCCCCCCCTCCTCTCTCCCTCTCCCCTCTCTCCCCCCCTCTGTCTCGCCCTCCCCCTCTCTCTCCCTCCCCCCATTCACTCTCGTCTCTCTTTCTCTCTCCCACCCCCCTCTCTCCCCTCCTCCACCCTATCTCTCTCTCCCTCCCCATCTCTCTCCCCCCCCCTCTGTCTCTCCCTTTTCCCCTCTCTCGCCCCTCCCCACCCTA
>JAACNH010000174.1:124490-226577 GCA_019447015.1 Hymenochirus boettgeri | reverse complement strand
GTGGCGTGATAGAAAAAGGGTGGGCATGGTGACTGATATACATTTTTACTGTATACATGGTACTGTTATACATTGTTTCCTGTTATACAGGATGTTACTGATTATACCTTATTACGATGTAGATACCATGTTAGATGATTATAATTGATTACTGATATACATTGTTACTTTCTGATACATTGTTACTATCTCACATTGTTACTGTTATAACATTGTTACTGTTATACATGTTACTGTATATACATTGTTACTTACTGATACTGACTATTAAAATACTGTTGTTTATAACATTGTTACTGATATACGTTACTTTAATTGGTTACTATAACAGTTTACTGGGAGATCAGTGATTACATGTACTGTATACATTGTGTCTGTGATACATTGGGTACTCATAGAGATGGGCGATACTGTATACATTGTTACTGTATAACAGTGGTACTGAGTACGTACATTGTATGGGTATCAGGAGTATGTACGTATACATGTTATCGTGCTCGTAAGTGTACTGTTATACAATACATTGTCTTACATGAGATACATTGTTACTGTTATACATTGTTACTGATATACATTGTTACTGATATACATGAATGGTACTGTATGCTTTTATAGACATTGTTTACTGATATACATTGTGTACCGTTATATACATTGTTACTTGTTATCAGTGTACATTGTTACTGATATACATTGTTACTGATATACATTGTTACTGTTATACATTGTTACTGATATACATTGTTTACTGATATACTTGTTACTGTTATACATTGTTACTGATATACATTGTTACTGATATACATTGTTACTGTATTACATTGTTACTGATATACATTGTTACTGTATACATTGTTACTGATATCCATTGTTTGCAGTCTGATATACATTGTTACTGTTATACATTGTTACTGTTATACATTGTTACTGATATACATTATTACATTGTACGATACATATTTGTTACTGTTTCTATACATTGTTACTGATATACATTGTTACTACTGTTATCATTGTTACTGTTATAACATTGTACTGATACTACATTGTACTGATATACATTCTGTTTACTGATATACATCTTCATTGTTACATTTGGTTAATGTTTTTGGTTCCATCTGATAACCATCTGTGGGATCTCTCCATTCATTTCTTTATTTACCATATAGAAACATTCCTCCCCCTAGATCCCTTTGTGTTCATTTCCCTTATTGAAAAGGCTGTGATGGGACTGATGTCTGTCTGTCTCTCTGTCTCTCTGTCTGTCTGTTTGTTTCCCTGTCTCTCTGTTTGTCTCTCTGTCTCTCTGGAAGGCAGTGCAGCTGTCCCAGTTTAGTATCTGTCTCTTTAAGCTGCAGCTCTCTCATATTGGTTTTCCTGCTCTTTTCAGACGCTCCCCCCAATTCCATCCCAGTCTCTGTCTCTGTCTCTCTGTGTTGGGGGAGACAATGGGGCTGCACTGGGTCTATTTAACCCCCCACTAGGCTGGGGGAGTGGGAGGTTCCCACCGTGGACTGGGGGGCAGTGAACACGAATGTGGGGGATCACACTGGAACCCACAGGACCCCACCCAGAGACCAGATGGACCACCCAGGGCTCCCGGTAAGGGGGGGGTCTCCCTCGTGTTGGGGGGTCTCCCTTGTTGGGGGTCTCCTTGTGTTGGGGTCTCCCTGTGTTGGGGGTCTCCTTGTGTTGGGGTCTCCATGTGTTGGGGGGGTCTCCCTGTGTTGGGGGGGTCTCCATGTGTTGGGGGGGTCTCCCTGTGTTGGGGGGTCTCCATGTGTTGGGGGGGTCTCCCTGTGTTGGGGGGTCTCCTGTGTGGGGGTCTCCCGTGTGGGGGTCTCCTGTGTTGGGGGGGTCTCCCTGTGTTGGGGGGTCTCCATTTGTTGGAGGTCTATTCTGTAATCCCCCTGGGTTCAGTCTCTGCAGTCGCAATCGATTTAACCCCTCACTGTCCCTATCGGTAGTGTCTGAACTACAACTCTCCTCTTCTCTGTAAGGGGATCATATAGATATATGGGGGCTCTCTATAGATTGAGTCTCTATACATATATGGGGTCCTCTATATATATGGGGGTCTATATAAATTATGGGGTCTCTATATATACGAGGTCTCTATATATGTGATCTGTCTCTATATATGGGGTCTCTCTATATATGAAGTCTGTCTCTTATATATATGGGGGCTGTATATATGGGTGGGGGTCTGTATATATGGGGGTCGCTCTATGTATGAGGTCTGTATATATGAGGTCTGTATATTATGAGATTTTCTCTATATATGAGGTCTGTCCTTATATATGGTGGTCTGTATATATGGGGGTCTCTCTATGTATTAGGGGTCTCTATATATATGAGGTCTGTATATATATGAGTTTCTCTATTATGAGGTCTGTCTCTATATATGGGGGTCTGTATATATGGGGGTCTCACTATATATGAGGTCTCTTATTAATGAGATCTGTATATATAAGGTCTGTCTATATATGAGGTTTCTCTTATATGAGGCGTCGTCTCTCCCTCATTTATATATGGGGGTCTTATAGTAATGGGTGGTATATTGGGGGTCTCACTATATATGAGGTCATCTATATATGAGATTTCTTCTATATGGTATTAGGTTCTTTTAGTCCTATACTATATTGATGAGAATCTTCTATAAATAGGCCTGTCTTATATATGGGGGTCTCTCTATATATGATGTATGTCTTCTATTATGGGGTCTCTCTATATTATGGTATGTCTCAAAATATGGGTGGTCTCCTCTCTATATATATGGTAGTTCCTCTATATATGAGGTCTCTCTATATATGAGGCCTGTCTCTATATATGGGGGTCTCTCTATATATGAGGTATGTCTCTATATATGGGGTCTCTCTATATATGAGGTATGTCTCAAAATATGGGAGTCTCTCTATATATGAGGTATGTCTCTATATATGAGGTCTCTCTATATATGAGTTATCTCTATATATGAGGTCTGTCTCTATATATGAGGTCTCTCTATGATGTCTCTCTATATATGAGGTCTGTCTCTATATATAAGGTATGTCTTTATATATGGTGGTCTCTATATATGAAGCCTCTCTATATATGAGGTATGTCCCTATATATAAGGTATGTCTCTATATATATGGTCTCTATATATATGAGGTCTCTATCTATAGATATGGGGGTCTCTCTATAGATATGGGGGTCTCTAGATATGGGATCTCGCTTTACAGATATGGGAGTCTCATATATATATGGTCTCTATATATATGAGGTCTCTCTCTATAGATAGGGGGATCTCTCTATATATGAGGTGTCTCTCTATATATAAGGTATGTCTCTATATATGAGGTCTCTCTATATTTATGGGGGTCTCTCTATAAATTGTCTCTATATATATGAGGTCTCTCTCTATAGATATGGGGGTCTCTCTCTATAGATATGGGGGTCTCCCTATATATGAGGTCTCTCTCTATAGATATGGGGTCTCTCTCTATAGATATGGGGGTCTCCCTATATATATGAGGTCTCTCTCTATAGATCTGGGGGTCTCTCTCTGTGTGTGATTCCCTATAGGACAGGGAATAGTGTCCAGCAGTGCAGGGGTGTGGGGGATGGTCAGGGGGAGGGATATAAACTTTGTGCTGGGCAGGAACTGATCCCAATTCCAGGGTTTTCCCAGGGTCCATCACTCACTGGAGGGATCTGCTCACTGAACTACATTTCCCATCAGGCCCTGTGAAGATGCTGGAGGTAAATACCCCGGACTGTGTTTGTTTCTGACCTGGTGAGAGTGGATCCGGCACATGGAGGGTCACACTGGGGGGCACGTGGGTGGGGGAATATGCCTGGCAGGGTTAATGGTCTCCATAGGGTTAATGGTCTCCATAGGGTTAATGGTCTCCATAGGGTTACTGTCCCTTTAATGGGGAGTTTTCTCTCCATCCTGCTGAAGCTGCCACGCTGTATGTAACCTGATCCCCCCCCATACACACACTGCCTGCTGGGTAATTAACCCTGTGTGTGCCTGATGTGGGAGCTGCCACGCTGCATGTAACCTGATCTCCCCCCCCCCATACACACAATGCCTGCTTGGTAATTAACCCTGTGTGTGCCCTAATGCTCATGGGGTGTGGGAGCTGCCACTCCGCTTTCACACTCTGATACAACAGCGCCCCCTTGTGATCGAATGTTCCCCATTAACCCACCGTGTCCAATCACAGCCTGAGAGGATGCTGGGACACAAGGGGTTAAGGGCAATAACCAATAAAAAGTCAGACAGAGTGTAATATCCCTTTAATGGATTGGGATTGTCCACACACACACCCCAACCAGGTCGTCAATTTACCAAGTGGGTGACCCCCCTACATAGGGGACCAATAATCTCTATGGTACAGCTAGAACCCCATGGCCTGGAAAGGGTTAACGCTTACTGGTTTAACACAAAAGCATTGGGGGTCCTTGTTGGATATTGGGGGGGGTCAGTTTATTCTCCCAGTTTCCTCTATAGACCATGACCCTGTCCCTTTAACATGGAACCTGCCATGGTGATTGGTCAGGGTTCCCATAGACATGATGCAGGCTGTACTGAGATCAGGATTGTGTTTACTGCTACCTGTCCCTGCACAGTGTGAGTTTCATGTGGGTTCAGTTTATACAGAGAAGTGGTGGCAACTCTCGCCCTACAACCCTAAAATCACTTACCCAGCATGCCCTCTCACCCTACAACCCACGCCCCCTCACAACACAAACAGCTCAGAACTCATCATCTCCATCAACACCAACACCTTAAACAAACCCTAAAAAAACACTTACCCAGCTGCCCCATCACCCTACAAAACCCTAAAATCACTATACCCAGCATGGCCCTCTCCCTACTTCACCCTACAAACCCTAAAATCACTTACCCAGCATGCCCTCCTCACCCTACAACCCGAAATCACTTACCCAGCATGCCCTCTCACCCTACAAACCCTAAATCACTTACCCAGCATGCCCTCTTACCCTACAGCCCTAAAATCACTTACCCAGCATGCCCTCTCGCCCTACAGCCCTAAAATCACTTACCCGCATGCCTCTCCTTCTCGCCCTACAACCCTAAATATACTTACCCAGCATGCCTCTCAACCCTACACCCTCAACTCACTTACCCAGCATGCCCTCTCACCCTACAACCCTAAAATCACTTACCCACTTACCCAGCATGCCTCTCTCACCCTAACAACCCTAAAATACTTACCCCCGCATGCCCCTCGTCACCCTACACCCTAAAATCAACTTACCCAGCATGCCCTCTCGCGCCCTAACACAGCCCTAAAATCACTTACCCAGCATGCCCTCTCGCCCTACAGCCCTAAAATCACTTACCCAGCATGCCCTCGTCGTCCCTACAACCCTAAAATCACTTACCCAGCATGCCCTCTCGCCCACAGCCCCTAAAATCACTTACCCAGCATGCCCTCCCTCGCTCCGCCCTACAGCCCTAACTCACTTTACCCAGCTTGCCCTCCTCGCCCTACAATTCCCTACTAAAATCACTTACCAGCAGGCCCTCATCGCCCTAACAGCCACTAAAATCACTTTACACGCCACCCCAGCATGCCCTCACTCGCCCTAACAGCCCTAAAATCACTACCCACAATGCCCTCTCGCCTGCCCCTCACATCCTAATCACTTACCCATCATGCCTCTTCGCCCTACAAGCCCTAAAATCACTTACCCCGCATGCCCCTCCTCGCCCTACGCCCTAAAAAAATCACTTACCCAGCCATGCCCTCTCAATCGCCTACAGCCCCTAAAATCACTTACCCAGCTCCCGCTCCGCCCTACAAGCCCTAAAATCAAACTTACCCGCATGCCCTCCTCGCCCTAGCCCTAACTCACTTACCCCGCATGCCCTCCCTCTCTCGCCTACAGCCCGTAAATCAGCTTCCCAGCATGCCCCCTCCGTCGCCCTACAGCCCTAAATCACTTACCCCAGCAATGCCCTCCTATCGCCCTACACCCTAAAATCACTTACCACAGCATGCCCTCTCGCCCTAAAAACCCTCAAATCACTTACCCACATGCCCTCGCGCCCTAGCCCCTAAAAAATCACTTACCAGCAATGCCCTCCTCGCCCTATAACCTACAATCACTTACCCAAGCAGCCCTCTCGCCCTACAGCCCTAAAATCACTTACCCAGCATGCCCTCTCACCCTACAGCCCTAAAATCACTTACCCAGCATGCCCTAATCAGCCCTACAGCCCTAAAGGTTTTAGGATGGGGGAGGTGCCTTATATGTAGGTGGGAGGGGCGCTTATACATATGGGAAGGGGCCTTACATATAGGGAGTTCTCTTACTGACATAAATTTACAGAAACGAGTTAAGACTTGTAGTTCGGGCGACTGGAAGTATATGGCTAACAACTTTCCATGTGACTGATCCTTATCGACCATTAGATTTTCTGTACGTCATTACTTGTTGTTGGGTGGCAGAATTTCACCCCATTGGGTGCCGTTTTATCCTCCAGGTAAATATACCAATGTTGTTGTTTTTGGTGGGGGAGCAGTGTTTACTGTAGGAAATTTCATTGACCTGAAACAGAACACATGTCAGCTGATTAGATTTGACCTGGTTGTTGAAGTGTGTGGACGAGAGGGTCTAGTGAGTGAGAGGAATTAATCTCTCACAGAAATCAGTTTATTCCTTGGACTTTAGTATTTGACTGCAACCATTATATGTGGGAGCTGCCATGCTGAAAATATTCCTCCTCACTGGCTGCATCCATTCATGTATATTTCAATGCAAAAAAAAAGTATAGTATCTATAATACTATATTCTATGTTCTATTATGGTTAATGGTTATGGTTTTGTATAATTACAACCTTTATACCCTACCCATAATGTCGTCTACCAGTTATTTAGTAACGTAAATTGGAGTGTTGTAAAAGACATACGTCCATCTATTCCAACCTTTTACCCTACCATAATGTCCTGTATAACAGTTACATAGTAACATAGTATGGAGGTTGTATAAAGACATACGTCCATCAGTCCACCTTTATATCCTACCCATAATGTCTGTATAACAGTAACATAGTAACAGAGTCATTGGAGGTTGTATAAAGACATACGTCCATCTAGTCCAACCTTTATACCCTACCCCTAATGTCTGTATAACAGTTCCATATGTAAACATAGTATTGGAGGTTGTATAAAGACATACATCACATCTAGTCCAACCTTTATACCCTACCCATACTGCTGTAAACAGTTATATAGTACACTAGTATTGGGGTTTGTATAAAGACATAACGTCCACTAGTCCCAACTTTATACCCACCCTAATGTCTGTATAACATTTACATAGTAACATAGTATTGGAGGTGTTAAAGACATACGTCCATCTAGTCCAAACTTATACCACACTATAATTTCTGTATAACATTTACTAGTAACATTGTCTTTAACACCTCCAATACTTACGTCCATCTAGTCCCCTTTATACCCTACCCATAATGTCGTTATAACATTACATAGTAAACATATATTGGAGTTGTATAAGACATACGTCCATCTAGTCCAACAACCTTTATACCCTACCCATAATGTCGTATAACAGTTTAACATAGTAACTAGTATTGAGGTTGTATATAGACATACATCCATCTAGTCCAACCGTTTATCCTACCCCTAATGTCTGATAACAGTAACATAGTAACATAGTATTGGAGGTTGTATAAAGACATACGTCCCTCTAGTCCAACCTTTATACCCTACCCATAATTTCTGATAACAGTTACTAGTAATTAGTATTGGAGGTTGTTAAAGACATACATCCTCAGTCCAACCTTTTTAACCCTAACCCCTAGAATGTCTTGTATACAGTTTATATAGTAACAAGTATTGGAGGTTGTATAAGACATACGTCCATCTAGTCCAACCTTTACCTATACCATATGTCTGTATAACAGTTTACATAGTAACATAGTATTGAGTTTGTATAAAGACATACGTCCATCTAGTCCAACCTTTATACCCTACCATCCTAATGTCTGTATAACAGTTACATAGTAACATAGTATTGGAGGTTTATATAAAGACATACGGTCCATCTAGTCCGACCTTATACCCTACCCATAATGTCTGTATACAGTTACATAGTAACATTGTCTTTATACAACCTCCAATACTTAACGCGTCCTCTAGTCCAACCTTTATACCCTACCCAAATGTTCTGTATAACATGTTACATAAACTAAGTATTGGAGGTTGTATATAACTATCCATCCATCTAGTCCAACCTTTTTTCACCCTCCTTTTAAAAAAAAAAGTCTAAAGGGGGTGGGATTCCTTCCAGACTCCAAAACGGGCGCATTGGAAAGAATCAACCAGAACGCTATATGTATAATACCATTAATTCACATATCTATATAGTATCCCCCTGTACTAACTAGATCTACAGTACCGTATATGTATTAAAACCAATTAATGTCAATATTATATAGTATCACGTACCAACCAGAACTACACAGTATAATATTAATACCATTAATTCTCAATATTAATATATACCCCCTGTCCCACCATAACTACAGTATATGATTAATACCAGTAATTCTCAATATTATATGGTATCCCCGTACCAACTAAACTACAGTATATGTTATTAATACCAGTAATTCTCAATATTATATAATTATCCCCCGTACCAACCAAAACTACAGTAAGATGTTTAATACCAGTAATTCTCAATATATATGTTACCCTGTACCAACCAGAACTACAGTAATTGTAATTAATACCAGTAATTCTCAATTTATATGTATCCCCGTACCAACTAGAACTACAGTATATGTATTAATACCAGTAATTCTCAATATTATAGATGTATCCCCAGACCAACCAAACTACAGTATATGTATTAATACCAGTATTCTCAATATTATATAGTATCCCCGTACCATCCAGAACTACAGTATATGTATTAATACCAGTAATTCTAATATAATATAGTACCCCCGTACCACCAGAACTACAGTAGATGTATTATACCAGTAATTCTCAATATAATATAGTATCCCTGGACCAACCAGAACTACAGTATATGTATTAATACCAGTAATTCTCAATATTATAAAGTTCCCCCGTTACCAACCAGAACAACAGTATATTTATTAATACCAGTAATTCTCAATATTATAGTATCCCCGTAACCAACCAGAACTACAGTATATGTATAATACCTAATTCTCAATATAATATAGTATCCCTGTACCAACCAGAAACTCAAGTATATGTATTAATACCAGTAATTCCTCAAATTATAAAGTATCCCCCCGTACCAACCAGAACTACATAGTGTATTATACCAGTAATATCAATTACCATATATATAGTATCCCCGTACCAACCAAGACACAGTATATGTATTAATACCAGTATTATCAATATTAAAGTATCCCCGTACCAACCAAACTACATATATGTATTAATACCACAGTAATTCTCAATATTATTTAGTTTTAGAAACTTATCCTGGGCCTTTTTAAGCTATTTACTGAACTTGCCATTACCACATCTGCTGGAAGACAGTTCCACCAGTTTCAACACCGTTCTCACTGTAAAGAAACCTTTCTAACCAGAATGATAAACTTCTTTGTTTCTTCCAACCTAAATGATGTCCACGTTGTCCTCTGATATGACTATTAGCGAACATGCACCAGAGTTTTATTGTATGGCCCCATTAATTATATTGTATAAGGTTATCATGTCCCCACGCAAACGTCGCTTCTCTCCATGTAAACAGCTCTAACTGTTCTAATCTGCTGCATAGATCCAAGCCCCTCCATTCCCCTATTATTTTAGTTGCCCTTCTCTGAACTGCTTCAATTTCCAAGATGTCCCTTTTGTATATGGATTCCAAAACTGCAACCGCATATTCCAAATGAGGCCTTACCAGTGCCTTTTAAAAGAGGGAGAATAATATCGCTTATTGCCCTGAAATAAGTGTAAACCCTACGTTAAACCAATATTCCCGTGTGTGTGGGATATTAAATCCCAACCGACTGATTTATTTAGGGTGGGTTGGTCTAACACAGCTGGACAGTTATGTCATGGTGCGAGGATTTTCCAGAACCCCTGCCCCCTTTTCGATTGTTCCATCTTTCTCTGCTCACGTTTTACTCCTTGGTGTAATCAAATGCCCTTTTTTATTTTCACATGTCTGTGTTACTTCCCCTAAATACAGCCTTTGTTTCTCTTTCTTTGGACCTCTGATCTTTAGTAAAACAAATAACATCCTGTGAACTATAATCTGGGTTATCGTGTTTCTTATCCTCCTCGGCTGTCGGTCTCCTCTGTAGGGTGTAGTAGTAATATATTATTATTATTAGTCACTGTGATCTGCCAGTGCCCCCCATAATTGGGTTGTTAGATAGCAATATCCTTTCATCCAGTGTCAATTAAATGTCATTTTATATAAATGTATCCCGTTTGTTACAATGGAACGTTACTACTCTGCAACTGATCTACCTGTGAAAGTGTAACACGATAACGACTCACTGTGGGATGTGGAACAGCTGTAATGTGGATTCTCACGAGCAGGGGGCGCTGTCGTTAAGATCTGTTGATTTCCATGAATGGTTCCGTCACGGTTTTTGTTTGGAAGAAACTTTCCCATCTTGACCGGTTTCCGACCGTTGAGGCTTATTGACGCGTTTGGTCTTGTTTCCAATTCCTCCGTGTGGGTGGATGATTCCTTTACTATATAATAATGTGGATTCATGTATCAACCACGTGTTCTATAAGAGAAAGCATGGTCTAATAAACCTTTAATGGACCAACTGGGGACCATTCCGTTACCCGCCCCAACTAATATATTTTGCACTTTATTACCTTATTACTAACCAATATTTAAAGATAATTATTGTCCCTATTCTGGCTGAGTAAACTGGCTCCTCCCTCCTGCTGTCAATCAAGGCTGTGACTGCTACATCACAACACACCATATTACTGCCTATTAACCGGCTGCCTCCGTTGCACATGCTCAAGCTTATTAAAAAAAGCTCATTGAGCAGAGGGAGGAGGTTGGATCCCTTTGCCAAAAACTTAACATTCAATTTTGGGTACAAATAACATGTTATAACCTGTAAGTTGGGATAGTGGCAGATACCCGGCAAGTGGATAATGGGAAATCCTTAAATTTGTATAATATTCTGGGGCTGGACACAAGATGAAAGGTTTGACAGTTGGTCAGGACATACGTGGTTGCTTGTAGTGTTTAGTGGGTCTCGCCTGGGATGTGTCTCTGCAGTGAGAGACCATTGCTAGTGCAGAGGTTAAGGGGTGATAGTTCCATATGGGTCTTTAGATTCATTAGGTGGCCAAATGACTACTTGTCCACCCTTTCTTGGTTTCTTCCACAAGATATGGGTTGGTGGCACTTGTTTTCTAATGACCATAAGGGCTATGGGCGCATAAAGTCTCTTTGGTAACTATACTGTAGACTTTGTTCAGTTGTTTGGATTCCATGGTGACCTCTCACCTCGCCCTCCCCCTACCACCCCCTAACCATCACGGTCCACTCTGTCAGTTGGCCCTCCCACTGGTAGTTCCATTAGATGGAAACCTAAAACCTTCAGATGGAAAACTTCTCCCTTTTCCCATCATTGTCGATTCTCCACTGTCTCTGAAATCTCTCCATTGACAGGATTTTTATCCAACGTTGTGTCGTTCTAGGATAGTGTTTTCCTTGTTGTCGGTGTGTGATGGCCCATTTGTCCGTTGACATGGGGGGGGGGTTTCAATCCAATACAGAAATGAAGTCGGGCAGGTTGAAAAATCTTCATGGGCCACACACTTGCTGTTGACTGTGCACCTAGTTATGGAACCGTCATTAGTGAGTGATTGTTTAGCAGGAGATAAGAAGTCTGATTACTGGTATTATTATTAATAATCTCATTATGTCTATAATATAGTCACCTGGTGGTTAAATGGGGCGGATACCTACAGGTGGTGATAGTTTACCAAACAAACCTCATTTCTCCATCAATCCCCCCAGAAGGTACACATGCCCATTGGTTCCTTGGGCTGTTCCATGATGAGGGAGAACTGGTCATCTGCACATAAAACACATTGTTAAAACAAAGTCCATCTGTTAGGATTATTTTGGGTCTTTGTTGACGTGTGGGGCCCTTTAAAGTATTTTGCCGAAGGACTAAAATGGGAAATAGAAGATATTGAAGTCGTCTTTGCCCCAGGTCATAGCATCTGATGGGTTTTAAGACTATGTGACCTTTAACCGAAATGGAGGAGAAGGGACAATACCACCTCTCTGTCACACCCAGCACATGACAAGGGAACACTGCTCTTAGTTAGAAGCGATGGTTGGTTCATAGAATGGACATCTTTTTATAACGGATCTCGTACTGGCCACACATGGAGACATTTGGTAACGATTGGTTTTTGAGGATGAATATCTAGATTTTGCCCCATTTCTGGCCCAGGGTCCAATGGGAAGCCTCGCTCTGCAAGTGCTTTTCCATTGGATGGATCCCAAACTGAGGGGGTGTAGCTGGATGATCCAGTTGTCCTTTCAACGCCATCCTCCATTTTTGATAATATATTCTAATACTAATGAAAAATGAAATAGACTGGTAATTAATTAAAGGACATCTCATACCTTTGGAACACCAAGGGGGCCATTTTGTTGATTGTCCCTCATATCATTAGGTAATCTGATCTGGAACTTATTATATGTATGTCATTAAACTGCTGTGACAATCTGGGTTAGAGGATTTGGTATGTGTATTCTATGGGGGTGAAGCCCCCCCCTCGACTGCTGAAAGTGGTTACTGAGCATGCTCAGCTTCACACATAGTTAGAAATGCATAAAGGAGTCTGTAAGCATTGAAGGGGGATACTGAGTCTGAGAAAAACAAGGACTGGATTGGAGCACATACACACACCTCAGGGTAGTGCTATTAATAACCATTATAGGTTAAGATAAGGCCAAGTACTTTCAGATAGTTTGCCCTTAAAATCACCCAACTCTTCCCTATTGACAGTAATATATATGGGATGTGCCCTTATGATATATAGGGCAATGTACCCCTTACGTAATAATTATAATGATAATATTCCCCTACAGTGGTAATATTAATGGGATGTTTCCCTAAATTGTATATATAAGGGATAAGTTCCCCTTACAGTGGTAATAATAATGGGATAATGTTCCCCTTTCAGTGTAATATATATGGATAATATTCCCCTTACATGGTTATATAATGGGATTTTTTCCCTTACAAGTGTAATATATAGGGATAATGTACCCCTTATGTAATATATAAGGGATAATGTTCCCCTTACAGTGTATATATATGGTAATATGTTTCCCTTAAAGTGTAATCTAAGGGATCTGTACCCCCTTAGTGTAATATATATGGGTAATGTACCCTTACAGTGTAATATATAAGGGGATGTTTCCTTAAGTGTAATATATAAGGGATAAGTGTACCCCTTACAGTGTAATATATAATGGGATAATGTTTCCCCTTCAGTGTAATATATAAGGGATAATGTTACCCCTTAGTGTACATATAAGGGATAATGTACCCATTACAGTGTAATATATAATGGATAATGTTTCCTTAAAGTGTATATATAAGGGATAATGTACCCCTTAGTGTAATATTAAGGGATAATAGTGCCCCTTACATGTAATTTATAATGGATAATATTCCCCTTACATGGTAATATACGGGATATGTTCCCCTTACCAGGTAATATAAGGGATAAGTTTTCCCCCTTACGTGTAATATATAAGGGATAAATGTTTCCCCTTACGTGTATTTTATAATGATAATATTCCTCCCCTTACAGTGTAATATATAGGGATAATGTTCCCCTTACAGTGTAATATATAAGGATAATGTTCCCCTTACAGTGTAATTAAGGGTAATGTTTCCACCTTACAGTGTAATATTAGGATAATGTTCCCCTTACAGTGGTAATATATAAGGATAATGTGTCCCCTTACGTGTAATATGAAGGATAAATGTTTCTCCCTTAACAGTGAATATATAAAGATAGGTTTCCCCTTACAGTGTAATTTATAATGATAATTCCCCTTAACAGGTAATATATAGGGATAATTTCCCCTTACCGTGTAATATAAAGGGATAATGTCCCCTTACAGTGTATATAATAAGGGATAATGTTCCCCTTACAGGTAATATATACGGGATACTCCCTAAAATCACTTACCCAGCATGCCCTCTCGCCCTACAGCCCTAAAATCACTTACCCAGCATGCCCTCTCGCCCTACAGCCCTAAAATCACTTACCCAGCAGCCACTCCTCGCCCTACAGGAGCCCCTAAATCACTTACCCGCTCCCTCCCCCTCCTAACTTCCCCCCTCGCTCGCCCTAAAAACCGCTAAAATACTTACCCAAGCATCCCTCTCGGCCAGACACCCCTAAATCACCTTACCCCAGCATGCCCTCGTGCCTCCCTCCCTCCCGTCATCACGATCCTCTCCCGCCTAGAACCCCTAAACCTTACCCCAGCATGCCCTCTTCTCCCCTCTCAGACCTACAAAAGAAGAACAGCCCTAAAATCACTTAACCAACCATCATGCCCCTCTCGTCCGGCCCTAACAACCCCTAAAATCACTTACCCAGCATGCCCTAGAACAGCCCTACAATCCCCTAAAGGTTTTAGTGATGGGGGAGGTGCCTTATAATGTAGGTGGGAGGGGGCTTATACATATGGGGAGGGGCCTTACATTAGTGAGTTCTCTTACTGACATAAATTTAACAGAAACGAGTTAAGACTGTAGTTTCGTGCGACTGGCGAAGTAATAATTGCTAAAACACAACTTTTCCCATGTGACGATCCTTATCGACCATTAGATTTTCTGTACGTCATTACTACTTTGTTGGTGTGCAGAATTTCACCCCAGTGGGTGCCTTGTTATCCTTCCTGGAAAGATCCCTATGTTTTGTGTTGGTGGGGAGCAGTGGTTACTGTAGGAAATGTCATTGACTAAACAGAACACATGTCCACTGATTAATTTTGAACCTGGTTTGTTGATTGTGGAGTGACGGAGGGTCTGTGAGTGGAAGAGGAATAATAATCCCATCCACAGAAATTCAGTTTATTTTTTCCTTGGACCTTTGTATTTGACTTGCCCCTATATGTGGGAGCCTGCCATGCTGAAAATATTCCTCCTCTCACTGGCGCATCCATTCATGTATTTTCTAATCAAAAAAACAAGTATAAGTAATATATTACTATCGTTCTATATTCTAGTGCAGGTTAAGGGTTAATGGTTTTTATAATTACAACCTTTATACCGACCCATATATGTCTGTCTAACAGTTAGTTTAGTAACATAGTAATTGATGTTGTATAAGACATACGTCCATTAGTCCAACACAACCTTTCTACCCTACCCATAAAAAAAAAAAATGTTCTGTTATAACAGTTTACATGTAACATAGTAATTGAGTTGTATAAAGACATACGTCCATCTAGTCCAACCTTATATTCCTACCCATACTGTCTGGTATAACATAACTAGTAACATAGTCAATTGGAGGTTGTAAAAGACAACGTCCATCTAGTCCAACCTTTATAACCCTACCCATAATGTCTGTAAACAGTTTCATAGTAAACATAGTATTGGAGGTTGTAATAAGACATACATACATCTAGTCAACCTTTATAACCCTACCCAACTTCTGTATAACAGTTATAATAGTAACATAGTAGGGGGGGGTAGGTTGTAATACCGACACATACGTCCCTCTAGTCCAAAAACCTTTATACCAAACCCTAACCCAAATGTCTGTATAACATTGTTACATAGTAACATAGTATTGGAGGTTTATAAAAAGGACAATACGTCCATCTATTCCAAACTTTATACCTCCCTAACTAAATGTCCTTATAACAGCTGTACAAGTAAACTTGTCTTTATACACCCTCCAATACTTACGTCCATCAGAGTCCACAACCTTTATACCCTACCCATAATGGTTTCTGTATAACATTACATATAAACATATATTGGAGGTTGTATAAAACCTACGTCCATCTAGTCCCAACCTTTATACCCTATACCCATAATGTCGTATAACATTTACATTTAACATAGTTGGAGGTGTGTATATAGACATACATCCATCTAGTCCAACCTTTATCCTCCTCCCATAATGTCTGTATAACAGTAACATAGTAAACATAGTATTGGAGGTTGTATAAGACATACGTCCCATCTAGTCCAACCTTTATACCCTACCCATAATGTCTGTATAACAGTTAATATAATCTAGTATTGGAGGTTGTATAAAGACATACCTCCTCTATCCAAACCTTTATACCCTACCCTACCCTAGGTATAACGCCTAGCCCATAATGTCCTGTATACAGTTCTATATAAACATAGTATTGGAGGTTGTATAAGACACTCGTTCCATCTAGTCAAGCAACACTATACCCTATAACCCATAATGTCTGTATAACAGTTTACATAGTAAACATAGTATTGGAGGTTGTATAAAGACATCGTCCATCTATCCACCTTTATACCCTAATACCCATACTTCTGTATAACATTACATAGTAACATAGTATTGGGAGGTTGTAAAATAAGACATACGGTCCATCTAGTCCGACCCTTTATACCTATCCCATAATAGGTCTGTATACAGTTACAACATAGTAACATGTCTTTATCAACCTCCAATACTTAACCGTCCATCTAGTCCAACCTTTAATAACCCCTGACCCATAATTCTGTATAACATGTACATAGTAACGAGTTTGGAGGTTGTATATAGACATACATCCTCTTAGTCCAAACCTTTTCATTCAACCCTCCTTTTTAAAAAAAAAAGTCTAAAAGGGGGTGGGAATTCCTTCAGAATCCAAAAACGGGGCGATTGGAAGAACACCAGAACTACAGTATATGTATTAATACCAAGTAATTCTCAATCTTATATAGTATCCCTGTACCAACTAGATCTACAGTACCGTATTGTATTAATACCAATTGTCAATATTATATAGTATCCACGTACCAACCAGATACTACTACATTAATAATATTAATACCATTAATTCCAATATTTTATATCCCTGTACCAACCTAACTACAGTAATATGTAATATCCAGTAATTCTCAATATTATATGGGTAATCCCCCGTAACCAACTAAACTACCAGTATATGTATTCATACCAGTAATTCTCAATATTATATAGTATCCCCGCGTACCAACCAAAACTACAGGATGTATTAATACCAAATGCTCAAGTATTGATAGTTATCCCTGTACCAAACAAGACTACAGTATATGTATTAATACCAAGTAATTCTCAATAGTACTTGTATCCCCCACCCGTACCAACTAGAACTACAGTTATGTATTAATACCAGTAATTCTCAGAATATTAATATGGTAATCTCCCCCCGTACCAACCAAACTACAAGTATAATGTTTACTACCATATTGCTCAATATTATATAGTAATCCCCCCGTACCATCCGAACTACAGTTATATGTAATTATAACCAGTAATTCAATATAATATAGTATCCCCCGTATCCCCAACCGAACTACAGTAATATGTATCTATACCGTAACTCACTATAATATAGTATCCCGGTACCAACCAGAACTACATTATATGTATTAATACCAGTAATTCTCAATATTATAAAGTATCTCCCCGTTACCAACCAGAACTACAGTATATGTATTAATACCAGTAATTCTCAATATTATAAAAGTATCAAATCTCCCCGTACCAAACCCAAACCTACAGTATATGTTATTATACGGCAGTTTCTTCCCCAAATATTCATATAGTATCCCCTGTAACCAACCAGAACTACAGTGTCAAATATGTATTAAGAAAAAAAACCCAGTAATTCCTCAAGATTATAAAGTTCCACCGTACCAACCAGAGAACTACAGTAATATGTATAATAAACCATTAATTTCCATATTATATAGTATCCCGTACCAACCAGAACACAGTATATTATTCCTACCAGTAATTATCAATATTAATAGTATCCCCGTACCAACCAAACTACAGTATATGTATTAATACCAGTAATTCTCAATATTATTTGCGTTTTAGAAACTTATCCTGGGCCTTTTTAAAGCTATTTTTACTGTATGAACTTGCCATTTCCTCCATCTGCTGGAAGACAGTTCCACTTTCACACATCAATCAAATTTCATCATCAATCAACGTTCTCACTGTAAAGAAACCTTTCTAACCACCCGAAGATGAACTTTCTTTCTGCCAACCTTAAATGATGTCCACTTGTCCTCTGATATGACCTATTAGCGAACAATGCACCAGAGGTTTATTGTATGGCCCATAATATATATTGTATAAGGTTATCATGTCCCCAACGCAAACGTCGGCTTCTCCATGTAAACAGCTCACTAAACTTGTCTAATCTGCCTGCAATATTCAAAGCCCCTCCATTCCCCTTATTAATTTAGTTCCCGTCTCTGGAACTGCTTCAATTTCCAAGATTGTGTCCCTTTTGAATGTGATTCCAAACTGCAAACCGCATATTCCAATGAGGCCTTACCATGCCTTTTAAAAGAGGGATAAATAATATAGCGTAGTGCCCTGAAATAAGTGTAACCCTACGTTACCAATATTCCTTTGATGTGGTGGGATATTAAATCTCCGAACCGACCTGATTTAATTAAGGGTGGGGTTGGTCTAAACAGCTGGACATTTAAGTCATGGTGCGAGGAAATTTCCAGAACCCCCTGCCCCCGTTCGTATTGTTTCCATCTGTTCTGCTCACGTTTTACTCCTTGGTGTATCAATGCCCTTTTTTTATTTTCACATGTCTGTGTTTACTTCGCCCTTTAAATACAGCCTTGGTTTCTCTTTCTTTGGACCTGATCTTAGTAAACAAATAACATCCTGTGAACTAAATCTGGTATCGTGTTTATTATTCCTCCTCGGCTTGGCGGTCTTCTTAAGGGTGTAGTAATAATATTATTATTATTATTAGTCCTGGATCCTCCAGTGCCCCCCATAATTGGTTGTTAATAGCAAATATCCATTCATCCAGTGTCAATTAATGTCATTTTAATAATGTATCCCCGTTTGTTACAGGGACGTTACTACCTGACCACTGATCTACCTGTGGAAAGTGTACAACCTGATAACGACAGTCCTGTGGGATGTTGGAACAGCTGTAAGGTGGGATTCCTCCAGACAGGGGCTCTGTCGTTAAGATCCTGTTTATTTCCATGAATGGTCCGTCCGTGTTTTTGTTATGAAGAAACTTTCCCATCTTTTGGGGACCGGGTTTTCAACCAGTTTAGGCTTATTGACGGCTTTTTGGTCTTGTTCCAATTCCTCCGTGGTGGTGGATATATTCCTTTACTATATATAATGTTTGGATCATGTATCAACCACGTGGTTCTATTAAGAGAAACATGTCTATAAAACCTTTAAGGACCAAACGGGGACAATTCCGTTTACCCCTGCCCCCAACTAATATATTTTGACTTTAATTACCTGTATTACTAACCAGTATTACAGATAATTATTGTCCCTATTCTGGCTGAGTAACTGGCTCCTCCCTCCATGCGTCAATCAAGGCTGTGACTGCTACAAATCACAACCATGATTGACTGCCTCTTAACAACCGCTGCCCTCCTTTGCACATGCTCAGCTCATTAAAAGGCTCTTTGAGCAGAGGGAGGAGGTGGATACCTTTGCCAAAACTTAACATTCAATATTTGGGTACACATACATGTAATAAACTGTAAAAAGTTGGAAGTGGGCAGGATACCCGGCAAGTGGATAATGGGAAATCCTGTTAATTTGTATAATGATTCTGGGGCTGGACCAAGATGAAGGTTTGAACAGTTGGTCAGGACATAGACTTGCTTTAGTGTTTAGTGGGTCTCTTGGCCTGGGAATGTGTCTCGCAGTGAGAAGACCATTGCTATTGCGAGGCTTAAGGTGGTGATAGTTCCATATGGGTCTTTAGATTCATTAGGTGGCCAAATGCCTCGTTGTTCACCCTTTCTTGTTTGTTTCTCACAAAGATGATGGGTTGGTGGCACTTTTTTGTTTAATGACCATGAAGGGCTATGGGGCAATAAATTCTCTGGTTAACTATAACTGTAGACTTTTCATTGTTTGGATTCCATGGTGACCTCTCACCTTCTGGCCCCTACCGGGACCCCCTAACCATCCGGTCCCACCTGGTCAGTTGCCCTCAGCTTGCCCTCCCACTGGATTGCCAGTAGATGGAAACCTAAAACCTTCAGATGAACCTTCTCAAACTTCTGAACTTCTCTCCGCTTTCCCTCATTGTCGATTCTCCACTGGTCCTCTGAAAGCTCCATTGTACAGGATTTTATTCCCACGTTGTGTCGTTCTAGGAATAGTGTTTTCCTTGTTGTTCCGGTGTGTGATGGCCCATTTGTCCTTGACATGGGGGGGGGGTTTTTCCAATCCAATACCGAATAGAAGTCGGCAGTTGGTAAAATCGCATGGGCCACACACTTGCTGTGACTGTTCACCTATGTTATTGACACCATTCATTTAGTGAGTGATGGTTAAGCAGGAGATAAAAGCTCTGATTACTGGTAATTATAATAGTAATATAATCTCATTATGTCTATAACTATATCCCCACCTCCTGGTGGTTAAAAGTGGGCGGATAGAAGACCTACAGGTGGTGATAGTTACCAAACAAACCTCATTTCTCCATCAATTCCCAGAAGGGTACAACAGGCCCTTGGTGTTCCTTGGTCTGTTCCATGATGAGGGAAACTGGTCAATCTGCAACATAAAACACATTGTTTAAAACAAAGTCCATTCTGTTAGGATTTTTTTGGGTCTTTGTTGACGTTGGTGGTTGGGCCTTTCAAAGTATGTGGCCGAAGTGTACTAAAGGTGAAAAATAGAATATATTGAAGTCCCGTCTTTGCCCCAGGTCCATAGCATCTGATGGGTTGTAAGACTATGTGCCTTTACCCAACCTTAAGGGGGAAGAAAGGGACGATACCACCTCTCTGTCCACACCCAGCACATGACAGGGGGAACATAACACTGATCTTTAGTTATAAAGCGATGGATTGGTTCATAGAATGGAAATCTTTTTATAACGATCTCGTACTGGCCACAACATGGAGACAATTGGGTACGATGGGGTTTTGAAGATGAATAATCTAGATTTTTTCTGCTTTGCCCCATTTCTTCCCAGGGTCCAATGAGAGCCTCGCTCTGCAATGCTTTTCCATGGATGATCCCAACCTGAGGGGTGTAAGCTGGATGATCCAGTTGTCCCTTTGTCCTTTTCAACGCCATCCTCGCAATTTTGTGATAATGATATTCTAATACTAATGAAAAATGAAATGAAAGAGCCTGTCCGTGTTGAGGTACTTCGCATTAAATGACATCTAAAACAAATATGACCGCGTTGTAATTTGGAATACAACATCAAGGGGAGGCCATTTTAGTTGGATCTGGTCCCCCTCATATCATTAGGTATCTATCTGAACTTGATTACATGGTATGTCATTAACCTGCTGTGACATCTGGGTTAGAGGATTTTGTTAGGTGGTAATCTATGGGGGTGGAGCCCCCCGTCCCACTGCTGTTGAAAGTGGTTGACTGAGCATGCTTCAGCTTTCACACATAGTTAAGAATGCCTAAAGGAGTCTGTAAGCAGTGAGTGGGATCTGATCTGAGAAAAAAAGGACTGGATTGGAGGCAATACACAACATCCTCAGGGTAGTTCTATTATAAACCATTATAGGTAAGAAAAGGCCAAGTACATTTTCGATTAGTTTGCCCTTTAAAATCACCCACTCTTCCCTATTGACAGTATATATATGGGATGTGCCCTTAGTGTAATTATACGGCTTAATGTACCCTTTACAGTATAATATATAATTGATACTATCCCCTTAAGCAGTGTAAAATTTAATGGGATGGGTTTCTTAAAGTGTATATATAAGGGATATGTTTCCCCACAGTAGTAATATATACATGGATAATGTTTCCCCTACAGTGTAATATATAAATGGATAATATTCCCCTTACAGTGTAATATATAATGGGATGTTTCCCTTAAAGTGTACTATATAAAAGGATACGTACCCCTTAATGGTAAATATAAGGGATAATGTTCCCCCTACGTGTAATATATAATGTAATAATGTTTCCCTTAAAGTTAATATAGAAGGGATAGTAACCACTTAGTGTAATATATATGGGATAATGTACCCTGACTAGTGTAATATATAATGGGAATGTTTCCCTTAAGGTGTAAATAATATAAGGGATAAAATGTCCGCTTACATTGTAATATATACTGGGATAATGTTTCCCCTTACAGTGTAATAATATACGGATAAATGTACCCCTTATGTAACATATAAGGGATAATGTACCCATTACATTGTACTATAATAATGGATAATGTTTCCCTTAAAGTGTAATATATAAGGGATAAATTACCCCTTAGTGTAAGATATAAGGGATAATGTTCCCCTTACAGTGGTAATTTATAATGATAATATTCCCCTTACAGTGTAATATCTACGGGATACTGTTCCCCTTACAGTGTAAATATAAGGGATAATGTTTCCCCCCTTACGTGTAATATATAAGGGATAAATGTTCCCCTTACAAGTTGTATTTATAATGATAATATTCCTCCCCTTACAGTGTAATATATAGAGGATAATGTTCCCCTTACATGTAAAATATAAGGATAATGTTCCCCTTACAGTGTAATCTATAGGGATAATGTTCCCCTTACAGTGTAATATTAAGGGATATGTTCCCTTACAGTGTAATATATAAGGGATAATGTTCCCCGTACAGGTGTAATATGAAGGATATGTTCCCCTTACGTGGAATAATATAAAGGATAATTTCCCCTTACAGTGTAATTATAATTGATATATTCCCCTTAACAGTGTAATATAATAAGGGATAATTTCCCCTTACGTGTAATTATATAAGGGATAATGTCCCCTTACAGTGTATATATAAGGGATAATGTTCCCCTTACAGTGTAATATATATAAGGATAATGTTTTCCCCTTAGTGTATATTAAGGGATATGTCCCCTACAGTGTAATATTAATGGGATAATGTTGCCCCTTACAAACTGTAATATATCGGGGAGAATGTTTCCCCTTCGTGTAATATATAAGGATAAAATGTTCCCCTTACAGTGGTAATATATAAGGGATACTGTTTTCCCCTTAATACATGTATATAAGGGTAATGTTTTCCCTTCAGTGTAATATAGAGGGATAAGTCCCCTTACAGTGTAATATATAGGGATAATGGTTCCCCTACAGTGTAATATATAAGGGATAATGTGCCCCCTTACAGTGTAGATAAGGGGATAATTTTCCCCCTTACAGTGGATATATAAGGGATATGTTCCTTCAGTGTAATATTAAGGGATAAATGTTCCCCTTACCGTGTAATATATAAGGATAATGTTCCCAATTGTTCCTTACAGTGTAATTATATAAGGATAATGTTTAAATGGTTCCCCTTACAGTGTATATATCAGGAAAGGATAAGGTCCCCCTTACAGTGTAATATAAAGGGATAATGGTTCCCCTTAACATTGTAACTATATAAAGGTGATTATGTTGCCCTTTACAACAGTGTAAGATATAAGGGATAATGTCCCCTTACCGTGTAATAGATAAGGGGATAATGTTCCGCCTTTACATTTTTAATAAAAATATATAAGGGATAAATGTTCCCCTTACAGTGTACTATAATACGTGGAGATAAGTTCCCCTTGACAGTGTAATATTAGAAGGGATAATGTCCCCTTACAGTGTATATCTAAGGATAATGTTCCCCTTACAGTGTAATATATAAGGATAAAAACGTTCCCCTTACAGTGTAATATTTAAGGAAAACGTTCCCCTTATCAGTGTAATATATAAGGATAATAACGTTCCCCTTACAAGTGTAATATATAATGGGATAATGTTCCCCTTAACAGTGTAATATATAAGGGATAATGTTCCCCCTACGTGTAATATATAAGGATAACGTCCCCTTACGTGTAATATCTAAGGATAAGTGTTCCCCTTACAGTGTATATATAAGGGATAATGTTTCCCCTTACAGTGTAATATATAAGGGATAATGTTCCTTACATTGTAATACATAAGGATAATGTTCCCCTTACAAGTGTAATATAAAGGATAATGTTCCCCCTTACACTGTAAAAAAATATATGGGAAGAGTTCCCCTTACAGTGTAACTATATAGGGATAATGTTCCCCCCTTACATTGTAATATATAAGGGATAATGTTCCCCTTAACAGTGTAATATATAAGAGATAATGTTCCGTACAGTGTAATAATAGGGATATGTTCCCCTTACAGTTAATGATATAAGGGATAATGTTCCCCTTACAGTGTAATATTAAGGGATAATGTTTCCCTTACAAGGTAATATATGAAGGATAATGTTCCCCTTTACAGTGTATATATAGGGATAATGTTCCCCCCTTACAGTGTAATATTAAGGGATAATGTTCCCCCTTACAGTGTAATATAGAGGGATAATGTTCCCCTTACAGTGAATTAATAGGGATATGTTCCCCTGACGGACTATATAAGGATATGTTTCCCTTACAGTGTAATATATAGGATATGTTCCCCTTACAGTGTATATATAGGGATATGTTCCCCTTACAGTGTAATTATAAGAGATACTGTTCCCCTTACAGTGTAATATATAAGGGATAATGTTCCCCTTTACAAGTGTAATAATTAATAAGGGATAATGTTCTTCCCCTTACAGTGTAATATATAAGGGATAATGTTTTCCCTTACAGTGTATATATAAGGATAAATGTTCCCCTTACAGTGGATATATAAGGAATATGTTCCCCTACAGTGTTAATATATAAGGGATAATGTTCCCCTTACGTGTATAATAAGGGATAATGTTTCCCCTTACAGTGTATAATATAAGGGATATTTCCCCTTACAACATGTGTAATATATAAGGGATAATGTGTTCCCCTTACATTGTATATATCCGGATAATGTTCCCCGTACAGTGTAATATATAATGGATAATGTTCCCCCTTACAGTGTAATATATTAATGGATAATGTTCCCCTTAACAGTGTAATATAAAGGATCATGTTCCCCACACGTGTCTAATATAAGGGAATATGTTCCCCTTACGTGTAGATATATAAGGGATAATGTTCCCCTTACAGTGTAATATATAAGGGATAAATGGTTCCCCTTACAGGTATATTAAGGTAATGTTCCCCTTTAAGTGTAATATATAAGGATAAGTGTTCCCCTTACAGTGTAATATAATAAGGTATGTTCCCTTACCGTGTAATATATAAAGGATAATGTTTCCCCCTTCCAGTGTAATATCTAGGATAATGTTCCCCTTACTTTAATAGATAAGTATAAACGTTCCCCTTCAGTGTAATATATAAGGGATAATGTTCCCCTTCAGTGTAATATAATAAGAGATAATGTTTCCCCCTTACCAAGTGTAATATATACGGATAGTTCCCCTTACAGTGTAATATATAAGGATAATGTTTCCTTACAGTGTACTTAAAGGGATAATGCCCCCCTTAGTGTAAATATAAGGATATGTTCCCCTTACCGTGTAATATATAATGGAACTGTTCCTTACAGTGTAAATATAAGATATAATGTTCCCCTTACAGTGCAATCAAATGGATAATGTTCCCCTTACATGTATATAAAGGATAATGTTTCCCCCTTACAGTGTAATATATAAGGGATAATGTTCCCTTACAGTGTATATATTAAGGGATAATGGGTCCCCTTCAGTGTAATATATAGGATTAACGTTCCCCTTACAAGTGTAATATATAAGGATAATGTTTCCCCTTACGTGTAATATCTAAGTATAATGTTCCCCTTACAAGTGTAATATATATGGATAATGTTCCCCTTAAGTGTAATATATAAGTGATAACTTCCCTTACAGTGTAATATATAGGGATAATGTTCCCCCCTTAGCAGTGGTAATATATAAGGTATAATGTTTCCCCCTTACGTGTACTATTATAAGGATAATGTTCCCCTTACAGTGTATATTAGGATAAATGTTCCCCCTTACAGTGTAATAATATAAGGGATAATGTTCCCTTACAGTGTAAGTATAAGGATAACGTTCACCCTACAGTGTAATATAAGGATAGTTCCCCATTACAGTGTATAGATAAAGGATAATGTTCCCCTTACAAGTGTATTTATAACGGATAATGTTCCCCGTACAGTGTAATATATAAGGATCAATGTTCCCTACAGTGTAATATATAAGGTATAAAGGTTCCCCTTACAGTGTAATATATAAGGTGATATGTTCCCCTTACAGTTTAATCTATAAGGATACATGTTCCCCTTACAGTGTAAAATATGGAAGGGATAATGTTTCCCCTTACGGTGGAAATATAAGGTATAATGTTTTCCCCTTACAAGTGTATATATAAGGGATAATGTTTCCTTACAGTGTAATATATAAGGGATAATGTTCCCCTTACATTGTAAACATAAGGAAATGTTCCCCTTACATACAGTGTAATATATAAGGATCAATGGTTCCCCTTACAGTGTAATATATAAGGGATAATGTTCCCCTTACAGTGTAAATTTGGGATACCGTTCCCCTTACATTGTAATATATAAGGAAAATGTTCCCCTTACATGTAATATGTGATGGAAGAAATAATGTCCCCTTAACGTGAATATATAAGGGATAATGTCCCCTTACAGTGTAATTATAAGGGATAATGGTTTTACTTTTATTTTTGTATTATTTGCACGTACACCTTTTGGAATATTAAATCTAAAATTTAATAAGTTTTGTCTTTGATGCTCTAAAAGAAAACTCAGTAGCCTCTGATAAGTTTATATGTGGTGTTGCATAGTCAGTGAGATCAAGTTTTTTGGGAGCGTCTTTAAGGCCGTAACTTAAGTAGTGACACACAAAAGGAGTACCGTTGATTTGGTCCAGATCACGGTGCCCAGCGAACTGTCCGTTCGTGACATTGATATGGATATTAGGACTGTTTCCAATGAATGGCATTGTCTCTGACCCACACAGGCTGGTTCCACATGATTGGGCATTGTCTCTGGTCCAACACAGGCCTGGTTCCAAGATGGGCATTTTCCTCTGACCCACACATGCTGGTTCCAAGAGGGTGATGGGCATTGTCTCTGACCACACAGGCTGTTCCAATAAATGGTCATTGTCGCTGACCCACACAGGCTGGTTCCAATAACTGGGCATTTGCTCTGGTTCATCATGCGGTTCCAATGAATGGCATTGTCCCTCTGGTCCACACAGCGGGTCCAAATGAATGGGCCTGTCTCTGGTCCACACACAGGCTGGTTCCAATGAATGGCATTGTCTCTGACCCACACAGGCTGGTTCCATGAATGGCATTGTCTCTGGTCCATACAGCTGGTTCCAATGAATTTGCATTGTCTCTGACCCACACAGCTGGTTTCCAATGAATGGGCATTGTCTCTGACCCACCAGGCTGTGTTCCAAGGATGAAGGGCATTGTCCCCTCTGAACCCACACACAGCTGGGTTTCCATGATGGGCATTGTCTCTAACCCACACAGGCTGTTTCCAATGAATGGACATTGGTCCCCTCTGGTCCACACAGGCTTGGTTCCAATGAATGGGCATTGTCTCTGACCACACAGGCTGTTTCCATAATGGACATTGTCTCTGACCCACACAGGCTGTTCCAATGAATGGGGGCATGTCTTCTGACCACCAGCTGTTCCAATTGAATGGGCATTTTCCCATCTGACCCACACATGCTGGTTCCAGGAATTGGCATTGTCTCTGACCCACACAGGCTGGTTTCCAATAAGGGCATTGTCTCGGACGCCACACCAGCGGTTCCAATGAATGACATTGTCTCTGGTCCACACAGGCTGGTTCCATGAATGGGCAATTGTCTCTTACGCCCCACAGGCTGTTCCCATGAATGGACATGTCCTCTGACCCACACAGCTGGTTCCAATGAATTGGGCATGTCTCTGACCCCCCACACAGGACGGTTCCAATGAATGGGCATTGTCTCTGACCCACACAGGCTGGTTCCAATGAATGGACATTGTCTCTGGTCCCACACAGGCTGTTCCAATGAATGGGCATGTCCTCTGACCCACAACCGGCTGGTTTCCCAAGACTGGACATGCTCTGACCCACACAGGCTGGTTCCATCCAATGAAATGGGCATTTTCTCTGCCCCCTCAACACAGGCTGGTTTCCACTGAACTGGGACATTGTCTCCTGACCCACACAGCTGGTTCCAAATGAATGGGCATTTTCCGACCCCACACAGGCTGTTCCAATGATGGGCATAGTCTCTAGGCCCCACAACAGGCTGGTTCCAATGAAATGGGCATAGTCTCCTGACCCACAACAGGGCTGGTTCCAATGAATGGCATTGTCTCCTGACCCCCACACGGCTGTTCCAATGAATGGGCTTTTTCTCTGACCCCCCATCATGCCTTGTTCCATGAATGGGCAGTGTCTCTTACCCACACAGTCTGGTTCCAATGACTGGGCATAGTCCTCTGACCCACACATGGCTGGTTCCAATTAATGGGCTTGTCTCTGACCCAACACAGGCCTGGTTCCAATGAATGCATTGTCTCTGAACCACCAGGCTGGTTCAATGAATGGGCATAGTCTCTGACCCACACAGGCTGGTTCCAAGAAATGGGCATTGTCTTCTGACCCCCCCACAGAGCAGGTTCTCAGTTCACTTGTTGCATTGTTTGCATTTTGTTTTGAGATCCAGACCAGGGAAGGCATAAGTGGAATGGGATTGTTGTGTTAGAGAAGTTTCCTGCTGGCTAGCCGATTCTTGTTAATTAATAGACTGATTAACCGGCTCCTCTTCCCATTGTAAAACCTTGTCTGCCCCCCACGTATAGATCATACTAATGTCTCTCAACTGTAACAGACCAATGATCCAACCTAAACACAACAGCACCTAGCATTATCGCTGCAGAATCATCACCTCCCATAGAGATGCAAGAGCCACCTTCTCCTTCATCATGGGACTGTATTTCCATTTGGTAATTTACCTCCCACAGTTGCTAATCGCCTGGCAACCCGGGGGGAACGTGGCAACTTATCCTATGGATTCTTCCTTTTCTTGTTATTGATAATCCCATAATGAACTCCATTGCCATGTTGTTTAAATAGTTTTCTCATCGGTTTCGGCCGGGAATCGTCTGTGTGTTTGCATTCGGGTGGGGGTCGTTGGTTTCGTTATCCGCCTTTGGTCGTTTCCTCGCTCGAAATTGAGCGGGTGTGTTCGAACCGTCATTCCTGTCATGCACAGTGACTTAGATTTAATGGCCGCAAACTTCAATCATCTTCTGGGATTGTAGTTTATGTACTGGTGGCACAGAGTAATTCTGTAATCAACACTGTAATATGGCTTTTAACAAACAAAACCGGGGTAATAACTTCAATGTGACACTCACCTATTTATTTTTCTCACTTAAAGGACAAATGTTTTTATTGCCAAATCAAGTGATCATGTATATAACAAAATGACAGGCCGATACTTGATAGAAATCGATACTTGATAGATCGCTACATTGAATAGATCGATACATTGATAGATCGATACATTGCCAGATCGGATACCTTGTCCAGATCGATAACACATTGCCAGATCGATACATTGATAGATCGATACATTGCAGATCGATCCAATGATAGATCGATACATTGATAGGATCGATACATTGCCCAGATCGATCAATTGATAATCGTACATTGCCAGATCGATACTTGATATAATCGATACATTGATATAACTCGATACCATTGCCAGATCGATACATTGCCAGCTCGATATATTGATAGATCGATACAGGGCACATCGATACATGCCAATCGATACTTGCCAGATCGATCATTGATAGATGATAACCTTGATTAGATTCGATCCTTGCGCAATCAATACATTATTGCCAATCGATACATTGCCAATCGATACATTGATAGATCGATACATTGAGAGAATCGATACATTATGCCCAGATCGATACATGCCAGATCATACAATTGCCCGATCGAGACTTGATAGACGATACATTGCAATCGATACATTGCCATGAGATCGATACATTTATAGATCCGATACATTGATTAGATCGATACTTGATAGATTCATCATGATAGATCGATACAATTGCCAGATCGACATTGATAGATCGATACCATTGCCAGGAATCGATACATTGCCGAGATCGATACATTGCCCAGATCGAGACCTTGATAGAGTCGATACAATTCCAGATCGATATCAGTTCCAGAGATCGATACATTGCCAATATCGATACATGGCCCATATCGATACATTCCAGATCGATGTTACATGGATAGATCGATACATTGCCAGATCGATACATTTGGGCCGATTCGATACATTGCCATCGATACAGGTTTCCAGATCGATACATATAGATCGTCATTGCCAGATCAAACATTGATATATCGATACATTGCCAGATCGAACAATTGCCAGATTCCGATACATTGCCATTCGATACATTGATAGATCGATACATTGCCAATCGATACATTGATAGATCGATACATTGATAATCGATACATTGATGATCGATCATTGCCAATCGATACATTGATAGATCGATACATTGATGATCGATACATTGATAGCTCGTAACATTGATGAGATTCGATAGCATTGATAGATCGATACATTGCCAGATCGATACAATTGATAGATCGAACATTGCCAGTCTATACATTGATAGATCGATACATACAATTGCCACGATCGAGAACATTGATAGATCGATACATTGCCATATCGATACAATTGCAGATCTATACATTGGATTGATCGATGATACATGGATAGATCATGATACATTGATAGATTCGATGATACATTGATAGATTCGATGATACAATTGATAGAAGATCGATGATACATTGATAGATCGATGATACATTGCAGATCGCTGATACATGCCAGATCGTGATACATTGCCGTCGATACAGGATGTCCAATCGATACTTGCCATATCGATACTGGATAGATTGCCAGATAGATTGATTGATATATTGATACATTTGATAACTCGATACATTGCCAGATGTAAACAGTCATCATGTAGTCACTACTGTGCCTACACATGGCAATTCTATGGATAACTATGGATCGGGCTACTCCTGGAAGAAGCAATTTAATTTGTTTCAGCACAAAATGCCTGAACCTTGTGCTACTTTTTTTTTTTTTTGTCCCTGTTTTTCTTTGTGTCTAATGTTCATCTTGTCGGCTGTTTCTGTTCCGTCCCGTTTTCCATTGCTAAATCTTCTCTCTGCAGGGTAAACGTGTAATGAGGATGGATTCGTCTTGGTCTGTGACCCCTCCAACCTATTTATTTTCTCTTGACGTTCAGAGTGTCCTGCCTGGGTTTCCAGGGTAAATGATCACAGCATTTTTAAATGCTAATTGAGATCCAAAGAAATTCTCTCAATGCCCTCCACTAAGGTCAAACTTTCTTTAAAAAAGGGGAAATAAACCCAAACATTTTATACGCCATAATCTGAATGCCTTCTCCCATAACAGCCAAAAGTCAAATATCAAACCGATAACCTGTAATGGAATCCCTGGATGGTTGGATAATATAACTGTAAATGTTCTCTGCCTTCGGATTCTCTGTTATTCTGTCGCTTTACTGCCCTTTACACAATTCCTGGGCACTAAATCCCTCTGTAAAGTAAACTAAATAATCAATCTGTCTTGGGCCAAACAGGTTCTTCTCCTTTTTTGCTTCAGAATTTAAATTTCTAAAGTAACACAAGTTTTAAAAGATTGTAGCTTTGCTTTCACACCCACGTACAGCGGGACAAACAGGTGCTTACATGAACCCTCCCCCAGTTTCCATTAAACACCCACTTGGTAATAGGACCAGGTTTGGTCACACACCACTAGACTTCACCTCCTTTCTGTTCTACTAAAAATACCTGATTGGTCGGGTTCCCCTACATGGGAATCCAGTAGTTAGTACACATACGGGACGATGTTAAAAAATATTTTCGTAGGACATGTAAGGACTTTCATTCAGCCTGTAACCGGACTAAAAACCAGTGTTATCCGTGGAAGCCCCCAAGGTGTCAGGCCGCCTGAACTGCAGGGGGGCCATCTTAATAACTGATACAAAGCCTCCTCCCAGGAAACCCCTGTATAAGCAGGGAGAGGGACCCGTCATTGTTTAACCGTGGGGCCCAGTGATGCTGGTTACTCCACATGCATACGAGGCCTTGTCTTTCTACTGGTTGTTTTCCTATTTTTTTCCCCGTTTAGTGTACATACGATGATAATACGGTGATTGGGTGTGTCACCGGCCTTCCTCATGGCGGGCATTGTGGTGTTGGCGCCAAAAAGACTCCATGACTTGGGTGTATTTAGTTACTCTCTTTCTTCCTGGTCACTTACCCATCATGCATTGTTTTAACTCCTCCTTAAGTATTTGGTGGACGGGGTTTGGGTTTTATATTAACTTTTGTTTTCTTGTCTGGCCAGGTCTGCTATGGCTCTTTCTCCTGGCTCTATGTGTTTTATTTCTCCAGGGAATGGTCGGAGCCCAGTAAATCCTTCTTCCCCCGAAAATGTTCGCTTGCGAATGGAAACTTCGGCCTGTTCACAGCTCAAGCTTGACCCAAAGTCATTGCAGCAGCGAGTCGATCGCACGTTGCTGCCGTCTCCCATTCCGCTGGATACGTCCTACCGTTGACCTTTCATCAACAAGCTCAAGGGTAACGAGTCGGTATTGTCCGGTCCTGGCTACACAACCTTGGTCAACCTTAACCTGAGCAAATAACCCTGCTTGTAAAGACTCGTCCCCACTTTTTCTAACTGAGATACTTGGAGTCTTGGATCTAGTCACAACCTTCTGGAGGTCTTGCCAGATCAAGCTTCCTTTATTCCCCCCTGGCAGAGAATCGACCTTAACTATAACAATCTGCCTGGAAGTTTTTTCCCCCCCCCCGCAAGGGGGCCGTCCGTTAAAAGTAGGGGAGTCGATGATTGTTGACCTTGTCGCACAATTCGAGTGGCTCGGTTTTTAAGAGGAGCCTATAACTCCCGTTCCAAATATACAGACTTGATCTGTCTGGAAACAACCTCAATCTCTTGTTCCAACTTAAATGGAATCCCCCCCCTCCGTCACCACCGTCACCTCAGTTTGGACAGAACCACCCGTTTGCCAAAATTAAAAAAAAATGACCTTTCTGGGCTTGGAGGTCTGAACAACACTTTTCTTCTCAGCGATTTGCCAAATTTCCGGGATGTCGATCCCGTACAGTTTTTCAAGTTTAACTTCTTCGCCTCGTCCTGGATTTGTCCAACAACGCAACTTAATACTCTAATTTCGGAAGTGTTTTATGGCTTGGACTCTTTACAAGAGCTGACTTGGCCAATTCCGGGGGGTGCGAACTTCCCCAAGGATACTCTGGCGCCACTTACCTATACCGTCCATGAAGGTCATTAGCCTTAGAGTGAACGTTACTGTTGTCCAAGTCTGTGAAGGAAAGACCGTTCCACCATGAGCAGGGGCTGGTCTAAAAAGTCTACTTTGTCGAGATGAGAATGGCTCGTTTTCAGCCCAAGACGTTTTGTAATTTTTTGTCCTGTGCGAACGTCGCCCTCCAATCACAGCATGTGCCTTCTTCTACCAATAGTACTTTATTTCTTTCTACATTTCTACAAGGGATTTTTCTAATCTGTATTTTGCATATCTTTTTCAAAGCATGGATCTGTTTCAGAGAAACTCAACCCAAGATCTTCGGTTGACGAACTTTTTATTATTCAGCCCGGAAACAAATTATATTGTTGTTGCCAACAAAAGAAAAGTTTTTAAAACTCTGCAAGTTTAAAAAATTTTAAAAAACATACCCAGGGTATCCCTTGCGATATATGATAGTGCCTTAATACGTTCCTAGCTTCTCATATCATCTCTACAGCGTGGTGGAATCTTCTTCACTTCTCATGGGGGCCTACTTGAATGGAGATTCCAAGGAATTTTTTCTTTTTTTAACCCTGTTGACATGGACTGCTTCTTGTATATTCTGTTTTGCATTGCTTGGGGTATAAAATGTTCATGTTCAGTGGAGTGACACTTGGCCTATTGATTCACGAACCTCGCCTATTGAGTCACAGAACCCTCCTATGATTCACAGACCCTCAGAGCTCGTTCCTTATCTGCACATCAGCAAGAATCGAGCCTCATGAGACGGAAATAGAGACTCATATCCTTAGAGGAGGGTTTGGCATCGTGGTTTGGATGGTTTTAAAGGTTGACCACTCCAAGCAGCTTCCCTTTAACTACATGAAAAACAAAAGTGTTTCTGTAGATAAAATGAGGAAATTAGGATATAGGATTAGATATAAAGACATATTGATGGTAAAATGGGCTTGGTTTGAGCCAAATGTGTGTAGAGCAGGTCCCCCTATTCCTGGGCTTAAAGTGTTAAATCCCCTTATGTGATTTAACCAGCTACAGCCAACTGTGAGTATGTCTCGTGTATCCAGTGGCCAATCTCCCACCTGTTCACAATGCCCGCTGTTGATAGTTTTCTAAATCCAACTGTGCCTCTTTGTGTATCCAGCTGTACGGCTAAGTTCCATAATATCTAATCACTTGCTCGATGGCTGAAGATGGTGCAGATCTTACACGTGATAGGGAATCCCGATTTCATCCTTTGTCTTGAACCGATTTCAGCTTAAATCAAGGTGGGAAGCCTTCCAGGTATTGAACCTTGTGTCGGTTTTCCCTATTCCGTAACATTTGATACCGGCTTTCACCAGGACTTGGTATATTTCCGTGACTTTGGTTTTCGGACCATGTTTTGGTTTTTTGTTTCCTTGCTTTTGTACTTTTATAGGACAAGACGAATAGAATTTCAATTCCATTAGGATTGAGACTGTAGTTTATTTAGATTCTTGCCGGTGATAGAAAACTAAAACCTCCCAGAAACAACTTTCTACCTATTGTTAAAACAAAGACTTTGCCTTTCCTGCCATCTTGGTTATGGCGTAAAGCTTGTAGCCCCATCACAATCTGTACGATTAAGGTCGCACCTATTCGCAGGTACACAGTCCTCAAAATATATTACGCCTATCTACAGTAGAGGTAAAACTCATTTCGTGATTGACATGGTTTCCCCAGATCATGTCCCCGACGCCCATACTCTAGTCAGAGCCGACTGAGGGCAAGGGACAGTTGCCAACGTAATTTTCAATGCAACGGTGATCGGGGTTTCTCCTCTGCATATCGCAGCATTTTCCATTTCAAAGTGGTCCACAGACGCGCAATATCTTTAAGACTGTAACCTTAAGGGTCCTCCCGATACCCTTGATGTTTACAGATATTTATTTCTTTCTCCTTTCACGTAATCCATTGTAACCATATAATTGATGGAAGTTGTTTTTTCTGCTAGATTTGTGAAAATATCCATTTTGCAACTGCTAATACCATCGGGGGTTCAATGTGACTTCATATATTCCTTATTTTATTCTAAAGGTTCTATATTCATGTGGGTTTGTTAAAATGGAACTTGGTTTTGTATTAAAATGTTTTTTATATTGGGCAGTGTGAATGTATTCCTTTATATTGGAAACGGTGTGACAGGATTGGGTAAACTGGTAAAGGGTGGGTTGGTAGAATTGATAAGGCGGGTTTAAGGGAGGAGTCATTCCTGTTGTTTTTTCCTGATATGTTCCCTTTTACTCGATGTTGACCTGAAAATAAATGACTGAAAAACACTGCATGAAATTTTAAACGTATCAAAAAAGAAAATTATGATTAACCGCAAATGTATTGCAGTCTCATTGGATGCCCCAGGAGGCTGGGCTAATGATTTCCCTACCACCTACCCTCCCCTCCTCTCCAATTTTAATTCGATCTCGTTCCTGGTTTCTTCTTCTTTCTCCTGCACTAGGGCATGTGCCAACGCAGATAGAAGAAAGGAACGAAGTATTGAGACCCGAATCAGACCCCAACATCCCTCCCCCCTGTCTGATTGGGGATTTCTTCATATCTTGGGCTGTGCAGCACATAGAAAGGTGGTTGATGCTCATTTTAAAGGTAGGAACCTGGCCTTTCATTTAAAATCAACTTGTTTGAGACATAGTTCCCCTTTAAAAAATGTGGCAAATATTGGACTGTTTGCCACGTAATTGTCTGGTTATTATTATTTGCTGGCAGGTACCGAACCGAGCTGACATCAGAACTTCAGAACGTAAGTTTTAGAAGGTTACCGAATGTAATGAGTGTTATTTTTGCTAATCAATCGAAAATACCCTGTAACTCCGATACCCTCAAAAGTAACATTGCGTTTTTCGGATCTTTGGCTTTTTCCCAAGTTCCTTAATCTAAAACGGTAATGAAACTTCCATTTCAGACTTTCTCTATCCATAGCAGCCCTAATGGCATACCTCCCAGCTTTCCATAACGGCCACCATCCCACTGTCCCAGATCTCCTGATGATTGGCCCCCGTGCCTAGTTCCGTTTTGCTCTTATTGTTCCAGCTGGTGGGGGGGTGGGGTGGAAGTTCCGTATTTTTTTTCTTTCCCAACAAGACTTATTTATACCCTGACACCACCACCAGTAGCGAGCGGTTTTTCCTCGAGGAGCACAGGACAGGAATCTCCTCTCTGCTGCTTAAGACAGGATGTATTGGCGTGCCAGTAAGGCCCAGTACTCCACAAATTTAGGATGACCCGATATTCCTTCACCATACCCTACAGGTCGGTATTCTGTTTGGTAGGAAATTAAAGAGGTACAGCCAATAGTTTCCACCTGATCGAAGTCTTTGTGGCCCATTAAGTAAGACCATAGATTTACCCACGGAACACAGTCACTCGGACCAGTAAATCAATAGTCTGTCCTGGGGTTGTATCGGCCCTGACGTACAAGAACTCGGTTTCAATAAAATATCCAAAGTAAATGGTCGCATAGGCGTTAAACCTGAATTGTTTCCATCAATTTCTACGTCGTTGTAATAAAGGTCGACGGCCATATTGTTTTCCTGGTTTCCTTCACGTCTTTTTCAGGGATAAAAACCCTTTTCAAGGATTACAAAGAACTTTTGTTCGCAGAGCAGGAGACGCGGATCCCTGATTGTATTTGCAGGATCAAGGGGCCAGTAAACTCCTTGCTCCCTTGTATAATTTTCTATGAGAGAATCGCTATTCTTCTCTTTTTAGATGGCCGACCCTTCGAAACAAAGATTTCATTTCCCCCTTGGGATGGTTGAATAGATCTATTGGAAAAAGCTCAAACTGTAGAAGACGTCTCCCTGGCACGTCGCGGTTAGGTGGAATCTCCGATGTTCTATTTTCCATATTAGGTTTTCTTCTCTCACTGTTTGGGTGTATACCTTGGTCTTGATTATCTACTCCAATTGCCGATGCAGCTCCTCTCTAGGTTCTTGTCACTCTCAACACGATTATTAAAGGTGATTTGGTCCCGTTCCTAGGACCTTCGGAAGGAGTTGGCTTGCGAAGTCCTAGAACTCGGACCGAACGTTGCCTGGGTTAATAAATCGGTTTGGAGACTTGCAAGACCTAGGGTGCATTTGACTTTTTGCTTTGGCATTTGATCTGTATCTACATTCACGGCCATTTGCACCCACACTGGACTAATTTATTTATATAAGCTAAACAATCTCCATTTACCATGTGCGTGATGGGACCTCCATCACCATTGTGCTATGGTACCGTGCCATACACTGTGCTAATGGACGTCCTCACATGTTCTAAGGTAACCAGTGCGCTCACCATGTTCTAGTGGGGACCGTCCATCAACATGTTGCTAATGTACCGCCTCACCATATAGGTGGGCCAGCCTTGTACCGATCCACATCTCACCAATGTTCCTAGTGTACCGTCCAATCACCATGTTTCTAATGTACCGGGGGCGGTCCATCACATGTGCTAATGGGTCGCTCACCAATGTGCGTATGGTAACCGTCCATCACCTTGTCTAATGGTACCGTCCATCACCGATGTTCTAGTAACCGTCCATCACCATGTGCTAATGGTACCTCGTCCATCACCATTTTCTAATGGGTACCCAGGAATCCATCAAACCATGTTCCTCGTTGGTACCGTCCATCACCATGTGCTAATGTACCTCCATCCCCATGTGGCAAATGGTACCGTCCATCACCAGGGGCGAAGGAAGAACCTGCCCAGCACCAGGTCTCTATGCGTACATGACGGACGAGAGGGAGGAGGAGGGAAATCCAGTGGGGGGGCACCAATGGCGACTGAGGACCAAAACAGAACAGGGGGCGTCCACACCATGTTCTAATGTGTACCGAATCCGACCCTCAGCCGGCTCTGTCGGCATCACATGTTCTAACTGGTGACCGTCCATCACCAGGTGCTAGTCGTGGTACCCGTCCATCACCATGTTTCTAATGGTACCGTCCACACCGGTGCTAATGGTACTGTCCATCACCATGTGTCTAATGGTACCGTCCATCACCATGTGCTAATGGTACCCCCCCACCGTCCATCACCATGTGCCTAATGGTCCGTCCCTCACCATGTTCTAATGGTACCTGGGTCCCATCACCATGTTCTAAATGGTACCGTCCATCACCATGTGCGTATGGTACCGTCCATCAACCATGTTCTATGTACCGTCCATCACCATGTGCTCGTGGTACCGTCCATCACCAGGTGCTAATGGTTACCGGCCATCACCATTGCTAATGGTACCGTTCCCCATGTGCTAGTGTACTCGTCCATCACCAGTGCTAAGGTACCGTCCATCCATGTCTAATGGTAGCGGTGCGATGGCACCATTTTTTCATTGTTTCTGGTGTGTTTGTGAGAGAGTAGGTCCATTTTGTGTGGTGTGGTTGTTTGTTTTTTTTTTGCTAATTGTACCGCGGGTCGCGCTGTGCACCATGTGGCTAATGGTACGCCGCGCGCTCGTCACCATGTGGCTAATGTGTAGCCAGTCCTCACCAGAAATGTGGCTAGTGGTACCCATGCCCTCTCGCCCTACAGCCCTAAAATCACTTACCCAGCATGCCCTACAGCCCTACAGCCCTAAAGGTTTAGGATGGGGGAGGGGCCTTATATGTAGGTGGGAGGGGCCTTATACATATGGGGAGGGGCCTTACATATAGGGAGTTCTCTTACTGACATAAATTTACAGAAACGAGTTAAGACTTGTAGTTCGGGCGACTGGGAAGTAATATTGGCTAAAACTTTCCATGTGACTGATCCTTATCGACCAATTAGATTTTCTGTTACGTCATTACTTGTGTTGGTGTCAGAATTCACCCAGTGGGTGCCTTAGATTTAAATTTCGCTAGCAAAAAAGGAGTAAAACCTGTTTGGGCCCCAGACAGCTTGATTATTATAGTTTTACCTTTGAGGCAGAGATTTTATGCAGGAATTGTTACAGGGCAAGTACGCACAGAGGAATACACGAAATCAGAAAAGGCAGAGCACATACAGTACTTTCCGCCAACCCTCCAGGGGATTCCATTACAGGTTTCGGTGTTCATGGGAGAAGGCAGTCAGATTATGGCGTATAAATGTGTGGGTTTAGTTCCCCCCCTTTAAGAAAGTATTGACCTCGTTTGGAGTCTTGAGAGAATTTTCTTTGGATCTCAATTTAGGCAGTTAAATTGCTGTGATCATTTAACCCTGGAAGCCAGGCAGACACTTAACGGCAAGAGAAAATAAATAGGTTGGTGGAGGGGTCAGACCAAGACCGAATCCATCTCAATTACACGTTTATGAATAACCCTGCAGAGAGAAGATTTCGCATGGCAACCGGGGAAACGGAACACAGCGCAAGATGAACATTAGACACAACGAAAAACAAACGTACACAAAGGTCAAGCATTTTGTGCAGAAATAAATTAAATTGCTTCTTCCATATTTAGCCCAATCCATATTTATCAATAAGAATTGCCAATGGTGTAGGCACATTGACTACAGATGAATGTACAATCTGGCATGTATCGATTTATTCAATGTTCAATCAACTATCAATTCTATCGATCTGGCAATCTATCATTGCGATCTGGCAATGTATCACGATCTGCAATGTAAGAGAGGTGCAGTAGAACGATCTGGGTCAAGAGAAGGGAGGTGGGGGTAGGGTGGGACAGGATGAAAGGCACCGCGAATAGGACAAGAGGATGCGGAGGTCGGTGGCAATGAAAAGTGTGAACAGCAAATTATCATCGACTGGCAATGTATCAACGTCTAATCAATGTAGCATCGTCTATCATGTATCTCGATCTATAATGTATCTAGTCTAACAATGTATCGATCGAATCAATTAAGCGTCTGGCAAGTAATCATCTGGCATGTTCGATCTATCATGTCTCGACTGGTCAATGTATCATCTATCCAATGGTATCCTCTGGCAATGTATCGATCTACAATGTATCGTC
Organism: Hymenochirus boettgeri; assembly: GCA_019447015.1. Lineage (NCBI taxonomy): Eukaryota > Metazoa > Chordata > Amphibia > Anura > Pipidae > Hymenochirus > Hymenochirus boettgeri. Next base: position 186,028 of record JAACNH010000174.1, on the reverse strand, counting down.
TGCAATGTATCGATCTGGCAATGTATCGATTCTTCTGGCAATGTTCGATCTATCATGATCGATCTATCAAGTATCGATCTATCAATGTCTCGATCTATCAATGTATCGATCTGGCAATAATCGATTGGCATTTAATCGATCTATCAATGTATCGATCTAGTTCACTGTATCGATCTGGACAATGTTCGATCTATCAATGTATCGATCTGGCAATTCTCGATGCTTGGCAATGTATCGATTCTGGGCAATGTAGCGATCTTCAATGTATCGGACTGGGGCAATGTATCGATCTAATCAATGTATCGATCTGGCAATGTAATCGATCTGGCAATGTATCGATCCTGCTGGCAATGTCTCGACTTAAATCAATCAATGTATCGATCTGGCATGTTAATCGATCTGGCATGTATCGATCTTGCAAGGTCTCGATCTGGCCTGTCTCCATCTATCAAAAAGGGATCGATCGCTGCAATGTATCGATCTGTGCAATGTTAAACGATCCTATCAATGTGATCGATCTATCAATTATTCGATTGGCAATGTATCGATCTGGCCATGTATCGATCTGGCAATGTTATCGATCTGGCAATGTATCGATCTAATCAATGTATCCGATCTGGCAATGTATCGATCGATCAATGTATCTATCTGGCCATGTATCGATCCTGGCAAGGTTCTGATCTGGCATGTATCGATCTGGCAATGTTCGAATCTAAGATAGTAGTCAATTATCTTCTGCATGGTATGATCTTCAATGTATCGATCTAATCAACATGTATCGATCTGGCAATGATCGTTCTGGATGTATCAGCGGCAATGTATCGATCTATCAATGTATCGATCCCTGGAATGGGTAAATCGATCTAAAATCAATGTATCGAATCTATCAATGTATCCGTATCTTCAATGTATCGCATCTGGGCAATTTATCGATCTGGCAATGTACCGATCTATCAATGTATCGTCTGGCAATGTATCGATCTGGCAATGTTCGATCTGGCAATGTATCCGATCTAATCAATGTAATCGATCTGGCAATGTAATCGATCTATCACATGTATTCGTTCTGGCAATTGTAATCGATTGGCATGTTCTATTCTGGCAATTATCGATCTTGCAATGTATCGATCTATCAATGTATCGAATCTATCAATTATTCGATCTGGCATGTATCGGTTGCATGTATCGATCTATCAATATAAATCGATCTGGCAATGTATCGATCTATCAATGTATCGATCTAATCATGATCGTCTGGCAATGTCATCGATCTATCAATGTATCGATCTGGAAATGTGAAATCGATCTAGTTCAATGTATCGATCTGGCAATGTATCGATCTGGCAATGTAATCATCTGGCATTTACGATCTGGCAATGGTATCGATCTATCATGTATCGAGCTTCAATGTATCATCTAATCAATGTATCTGGCCTGTCATTTTGTTATATACGATCACTTTGCTTTGGCATAAGACATTTGTCCTTTAAATTGAGAATTTAAATAGAGGTAAGTGTCACATTGATGTTATTACCTTGCCTGTTAAACTCCTTATTAATTGAACAGTGTTTGATTATCAGAATTGACTCGGTCCACCAGTACATAAACTATACAATCCCAGAAGATGAGGAGTTTTGATGGCCATGTAAATCTTCCAGTCACTGTGCATGTCCAAGGACTAAGTTCGCGAACACACCAACCACCTCAATTTTCGAGCGAGGAAACTGACCAAAGGCGGATCAACAGAACGAACCCCCACCCGAAGGCAACACACAGACGAGTTCCTCCTCCCGGCCGAAACTATTTAACCACAAACCCTGGCAAGGAGTTTCATTAGGGATTATTCAAATAACAAGAAGGATGAAATCCATAGGATAAAGTTGTCCACTCCGCCCCCCCCCCGGTGCCAGGCCGATTAGCAACTGTGGTGGGAGGTAAATTACTACCACATGGAAATACAGTTTCCCATAATAAGGAGAAGTGGCTCTTTGCATCTCTATGGAGGTGATGATTCTGTCAGCTATGCGATTTGCTGTGTTTTAATGGTCCTTGGTCTACATTGAGAGACATTAGTATTGATTATACAGTGGGGGCAGACAAGGTTTTGACAATGGGAAGAGAAACGGTTATCAGTCCCTCTTTAATTAACAAGAATCTGCTCAGCTCATCAGAAACTTCTCTCAACACACAATCCCCCATTCACGTATGCCTGGTCTGGATCTCAAAATGACAACAATGCAACACCTGAACTGGAACCTGCCTGTGTGGGTCAGAGACAGTGCCCATTCATTGGAACCAGCCTGGTGTGGGGTGCCGAGTACTATGCCCATTCATTGGAACCACCTGTGTGTGTCAGAGACAATGCCATTGCATTGGAACCATCCTGTGTTGGGTCAGAGACAATGCCCATTCATTGGAACCAAGCCTGTGTGGTCAAGCATGCCCATTCATTGGAACCAGCTGTGTGGGTCATAGACAATTCCATTCAATTGGACCCTCCTTGTGGTCAGAGAAATGCCCATCTCATTGTGAACCGCCTGTGGTGGGTCAGAGAACATGCCCATTCTTGAACCAGCCTGTGTGGGTCAGAGACTCTGCCTTCATGAACCAGCCTGTGTTGGTCAGAGACTGATACTTGCCCTTCATTGGAACCAGGCCTGTTGGTGGTTCAGAGAAAATGCCCATTCCTTGGAACGCCTGTGTGGGTCATAGACATGTCCATCTTGGAACCACCTGTGGTGGGTCAGAGACAATGCCGCATGTCGATTGGAGACCAGCCTGTGTGGTCAGAGACAATGTCCTTCATTGGAACCAAGCCTGTGTGGGTACAAGGACAATGCCATTCTTGGAACGACCTGTGTGGACCAAGACAATGGTCATTCATTGGAACCAGCCTGTGTGGTTCAGAGACAATGCCCATCCATTGGAACCTGCCTGGTGTGGGTCGAGACAATGCCCTTCCATTTGAAACAGCCTGTGTGGGATCAGAGACAATTGTCCATTCATTGGAACCAGTCCTGTGTGGGTCAGAGACAATGCCCATTCATTTAACCGAGCCCTGTGTGGAACCAAGACAATGTCCAGTCATGGAACCAGCCTTTTGGGTCAAGGACAATGCCATTCATTGGGAACACCGTGTGGTCAGAGACAATTGCCCATGTCATTGGAACCCAACCACCTGTGTGGGTCAGAGGAAAATGCCCATTCATTGGAACACAGCCTGTGTGGGTCAAGACAATGCCTTCATTGGGACGAGCCTGTGTGGGTCCAGAGACAATGTCCATTCATTGGACCCCAGCCTGTGTGGTCAGAGACCAGGGCCCATTCATTGGAACCAGTCCTGTGTGGACCAAGACAATGTCCATCTCATTGGACCGACCTGTGTGGGTCCGATGACAATGCCCATATCATTGGAACCACCTGTTGTGGGTCAGAGGGACAAATGCCATTCAAATTCATTGCGAACCAGCCTTGTGGGTCAGAGACAATGCCCATTCATTTGAACAGCCTGTGTGGGTCAGAGACAATGCCATTCTTGAACCACCTGTATGACCAGAGACAATGCCCATTCATTGGCACCAGCCTGTGTGGGTCAGAGACAATGCCCTTTCGATTGGAACCACCTGTGTGGAACCAGAGACATGCCCCTTCATGGACAGCCTGTGTGGACCAGTAGACATGCCCATGTGTCATTGGAACCAGCATGTATGAACGCATAGACAATGCCCCATATGGTATTGGAACGCAACCAGCCTGTGTGGTTCAGAGACAATGCCCATTTCTTGGAACCAGCCTGTGTGGTCCGAGATAATGGCGCGCATTCATTTGAACCAGCATGTTTGGTCAAGAGAATGAATGCCCAATCATTGGAACCATCCTGTGGTTGACCAAGGACAATGCCAATCATTGAACCAGCCTGTTGGGGTCAGAGAAAACAATGCCCATTCATGGAACATCCTACTTATCCAATATCAATTGTCACGAACGACAGTTTCGCTGGGCACGGTGATCTACCACTCAATCGTACTCTCTGCCACTACTACTGTTAAGTTACGGCCTTAAAGAACGCCCCAAAAACACTCTGAACTCTCATCTGACTAATGCACACCCCTCTCACTCCACTACTATTCACAATCCACATATCAACTTATCAGAGGCTACTGAGTTTTTTTAGGAGCATCAAAGAGCAAAACTTATTAAATGTTTAGATTTAATATTCCCAAAGGTGGACAGTGCACATAATACAATACAAAATAAAGAAAACATTCTCCCCTTATATATTACCTGTAAGGGGAACATTAAGCCCTTAATATTACACTGTAAGGGGAACATGAGCTCTTATATATTACACTGTAAGGGAAATTCTTCCTTTATATTACCCTGTAAGGGAAACGTTATCCTTAATATATTACACTGTAAGGGACATTATCCCTTATATTTACACTGTAAGGGGAACATTATCCTTATATATTACACTGTAAGGGGGCACATTATCCTTATGTATTACATGTAAGGGGAACATTATCCCTTATATATTAACACTGTAAGGGAACATTATCCCTTATAGATTACACACTGTAAGGGGAACATTATCCCTTATATATTGACACTGTAAGGGGAACTTATCCCTTAGTATATTACAACTGTAAGGGGACATTTATCCCTTGATATATATAACACTGTAAGGGGAACTTTTCCTTATAGTATTTACACTGTAAGGGAAACATTATCCTTATATATTACACTTTAAGGGGAACATTTATCCCTTATATATTACACTGTAAGGGGAACATTTCCGTTACTAGTCATACACCTTTAATGGGAACTTTATCCTTATATTATATTACAACTGTAAGGGTGAACGTTATCCCTTATATATGACATACACTGTAAGGGGCACATTATCCCTTATATATTACAAACATACACTGTACGGGACCCTTAGCCTTAGATTTACCGCTGTAAGGGGGAACATTATCCTTATATATTGCACTGTAAGGGAACATTATCTCTTATATATTACACTGTAGGGGAACATTATCCATTAATTATACACTGTAAGGGGAACATTATCCTTATATAATTACACTGGGTAGGGGGGCAATTATCCCCTTATATATTACACTGTAAGGGAAACATTATCCTTAATATATTAACACGGAAAGGGGAAACATTATCCTTATATATTACACTTAAGGGAACATTATCTCTATATATTCCTGTAAGGGGAACTTATCCTTATATATTACACTGTAAGGGGAACGTTATCCTTATATATTACACTGTAGGGAAATTATCCCTTATATATATTACCCTGTAAGGGGAACATTAATCCTTTATATATTACACTGTAGGGGAACACTTTTATCCATTATATATTACACTGTAAAGGGAAGCAGTTCCGTATATAAGTTAACCTGTAAGGGAACATATCCGCTTAGATATTACAACTGTAAGGGGTAACATATCCCCTTATAATGAGCATGGACTGTAAGGGAACATTATCCTTATATATTACCAACGTGTAAGGGACATTATCCTTAATATATTACACTGTAGGGGAACATTATTCCCTTATATAGTACACTGAAGGGGAACCATTACCATTATTATTACACTGTACGTGGAACATTATCCCCATTATTATATTACACTGTAAGGGAACATTATCCATATATAATTACACTGTAGGGGAACATTGAGTCCATTATATATTACATCCAGCTGTAAGGGGAACATTATCCTTATATAATTACAAGCTGTAGGGGAACATTATCCCTTATATAGTCATACATACACTGTATGGGAACATTATCCCTAATATATTACACCAACTGTATGGAACATTATCCCTTATATTACACTTGTAAGGGGACAATTATCCCTTAATATATTACACTGTAGGGAACATTATCCTTATATATTACACGGTACGTGAAACATTATCCCTATATATTACACTGTAAGGGAACATTATCCCTATATTTCCACTGTAAGGGGAATACATTTATCCCGTATATATTACAACTGGTTAGGGACTTATCCCTTTATATTACACGTAAGGGAACTTACCCTTATAATTACACTGTAAGGGGAACGTTTTATCCTTAAATATTACACTGTAAGGGTACATTACCTTATATCTTAACACTGTAGGGGAACATTATCCCGTATGATATTACCCTGTAAGGGGAACATTATCCCTTAGATAGTTACACTGTAAGGGGAACAATTATCCCTTATATCTTACACTGGAAGGGGACATTATCCTATATAGTACGAAACTGTAGGGGAACATTTATCCCTTATATTTACGGGGTAAACTGTAAGGGGACAGTATCCCTTTATATATTACAACTGTAGGGGAACATTTCCCTTATATATTACACACTGTAAGGGGAACATATCCCTTATATATTCACTGTAAGGGAACATTATCCCTTATATATTACAACTGTAAGGTTGGGAACCTTATCCCTTATATATACCACGGTAAGGGGGAACATTATCCTTATATATTACACTGTAAGGGAACATTATCCTTTATCTTTCACTTAAGGGGAACATTAGCTTATATATTACCAGACCCTGTCAGGGGAACATGTCCTTATATATTACAAGTCTAACACTGTCAAGGGAACTTACCCTATATATTACACTGTAAGGGGAACATTATCCCTTAATATTTCACTGTACAGGGAACATTATTCCCTTATATTACACACTGTAAGGGGAATCATTATCCCTTATATATTACACTGTAATGGGAACATTATCCTTATTATATATTACACGTAAGGGAACATTTCCCTCATAGTATTATAATCACTGTAGGGAAACATTATCCCTATATTATTACAAGCAACTGTAAGGGAACATTATCCCTTATTATACACTGTAAGGGGAACATTATCCTTATTATTCACACTGTAAGGGGAACATTATCCCCTATATATTAATGTCGGGGAACATTATCCCATTATATATTACACTGTAAGGGGGTTTAAACAAAAAACTTTTTATCCTTATATAGTACACTCAGGGAACATTATCCCTTATATATTACACTGTAAGGGGAACCATTATCCCTTAATATGTACACGTGGGGACTTATCCCTTCTAATATTACACTGTAAGGGGAACATTATCCCTTATAAGGTATTACCTGTAAAGTGGAATATTATCCAGTTAAATTACCACTGTAAGGGGAAACAGTATCCTTATATATTACACACTGTAAGGGGAACGATTATCCTATATATTACAACTGTACGGGGAACATTATCCTTATATATTACACTGTAAGGGGAACATTATCCCTTATATATTAAGCACTGTAAGGGGAACATTATCCCCTTATATATTACAACTGTAAGGGGACCATTATCCCTTAATATATACACTTTAAGGGGAACATTACCTTATATGATTCACTGTAAGGAACATTATCCCTATATATTAACACTGTAAGGGGAAAATTTCCATTATAAATGTAACTGTAGGGGAACTTACCCTTATATATTACACTGTAAGGGGAACATTATCCCTATATATTACCCTTAAGGGGAACTTATCCCTTATATATTTACACTGTCGGTGGGAAATATTATCCATTCTAATGTTACCTGTAAGGGAACATATCCTTATATATTACCTAATTGGTACATTATCCCTTATATATTACACTTTAAGGGAAAACATTATCCCATTTATATATTACCACACCCTGTATGGGTACACGTCTCCTTATATGTTACCCTAAGGGGTACATTATCCCTTATATTTACACTGTAAGGGGAAAACATTATCCCATTATATATTACACTGTAAGGGGTACATTTCCCTTATATATTACACTTTACAGGGAAATCCCATAAATATTACAAGCTTTAGGTGACATTGCCCATATCATTCACTAGGGGTACATATCCCGTATATATTACACTTAAGGGAAACATTATTCCCAGTATTATTTACACGTAAGGGGAACATTCTCCCTTATATATTACATTATAGGGGGGTACATTTCCCTTTCTATATTACACTTTAAGGGAAACATCCCATTTATCTTTACACGGTAAGGGGATCTTATCCATTATATATTACACTGTAAGGGAACATGATCCCTTATATATTACATACAATGTAAGGGGAGACATTATCCTTATATATAACACTGTAAGGGAACATTATCCCCTTATATTTAACACTTTAAAGGAACATCCCATATTATTACACTGTAAGGGAATATTCTCCTTATATATTAGACTGTAAGGGGTCATTACCCTTATATATTACACTAAGGGGCACATCCCATATGATATACTGTCAATAGGAAGAGTTGGGGATTTTTAAGGGCACACTAATTGAAATAGTACTTGCCTTATCTTAACCTATAATGGTTATAATACACCATACCCTGAGGTGTGTGTATTGACTACCAATCCAGTCCTGTTTTCTCAACTCAGTGTTAATTTCCGCCCTCCTCACTGCTTACAGACTACCATTATTGCACTTCTAAATATGTGTGAAGCGGAGCTGCTCAGGGAACCACTTTCAGCAGCCAGATGGGAGGGGCTTCACCCCATAGAATATTAACCTACCAATACCTTACCCAGATGTGTCAACAAGCAGTTAGTATCATTACATGTAATAAGTTCCCAGATACATATACCTAATGATATGAGGACAGAGCATACAAAATGGCCCTTGGTGTTCCAAAGGTATAGATGTCTTTAATAATACAGTCTATTCAATTTTTTCATTAGTATTAGAATTCTTATCACAACAATGAAGTGATGGCGTTTGTAAGGACAACTGGATCATCCAAGCTACACCCCCCTCAGTTTGGGATCCATCCAATGGGAACAGCACTTGGCAGGCGAGCTTCCCTTGACCTGGGCCAGAAAATGGGGCAAAATCTAAGCTTATTCATCCTTCAAAAACCAATCGTTACCGCAATGTTCCATGTGTGGCCAGTACGAGACCGTTATAAAAAGAGTCACATTCTATGAACCACTCCATCGCTTTTAACTTAAAGATCAGTGTATCCCCCTTGTCATGTGCGGGGGGTACATATAGGTGGTATAGTCCTTACTACGTTCCATCAGGTTAAGGTCACTAGTTCTTAAACTCCATCAGCATGGCTATGACCTTGGCGGCAAAGACAAAGACGTCGTCATCATATCTTTCTATTTCCACTCTTTAGTCCTTCGGCCCAAATACTTTAAAGGGCCCAACTCAACAAAGACCCAAATCAATATCCCTACAGAATGGACTTTGTTTGAACAATGGTGTTTATGTGTGCAGATTGACCATTCTCCTCATCATGGAAACAGACCCAGGGAAACCAATGGCCAGGTGTATCCTTCTGGGAATTGAGAAAATGAGGTTGTTTGGTGAACTATCACCACCTGATAGAGTTAAAGCGCCCACTTTTAACCACCAGTGCTATATTATAGACAATGAGATATAATAATATAATTACCAGTAATCAGACTTCTATATCCCTGTTAACAATCACCACTTAATGAAGGTTCCATAAACCTAGGTGCACGTTCCCAGCAAGTGTGAGGCCCATGGGAGATTTTCCAACCTGCCGACTTCTATTTTCTGTATTGGATAATGTGAACCCCCCACCCCATGGTCAACGGACAAATGGGCCATCAACACACCGACAACAACGAAACACACTATCCAGAACGACACAACGTGGATAAAATCTGTAAAGGGAGTTTCAGTAGACAGGGGACTTGACCAATGATGGAAAAGGGAAGTTTCCATCTGAAGTTTTTAGCTTTCCCATCCTACTGGACTACCAGTGGGAGGGGCACTGACGAGTGGGAACCTGCTGGTTAGGGGGTAGGGGCAGCATGTGAAGGTCACCATGGAATCCAACAACTGAACAAGTCTACAGTTAATAGTTACCAAGAGACTTTATATGCCCTTGCCCTGCATGTGTCTTAAAACACACAAGTGCCACCAAACCATGCATCTTGTGAGAAAAACCAAGAAAGGGTGAACCACTAGTCATTTGTGCCACTAAGTGAACTCTAAAGACCATATGGACTATCACCACCTAAACGTCCTTGCCACATAGCATGGTCTCTCCTTCCCGTGCAGAGAACACATCCCAGGCGGAGCACCCACACATAACACTACCAGCAACGTCTGTCCTGACCAACTGTCAAAACCTTTCATCTTGTGTCCAGCCCCAGAATCATATACGACAATTAACAGGAATTTCCCATTATCCACGCGTCGTGTATTCCCCACGATCCCCAACTGACCATTTAATCATGTATTTACCCAGAATATTGAATGTTAAGTTTTGGTCCAAGATCATCCACCTCCATCTTGCCTCATGAGCTTTTATAAGCTGAGCAGTGCCAAAGGAGGCAAGCCGGTTAAATAGGCAGTCATCATTGGTTGATGTAGCGTCACAGCCTTGATATGACAGCAGGAGGGAGAGCCAGTTTCCAGCCAGAATAGTGGGACACATAATATATCTTTAATATCTGGTATAGTAAACAGTAATACAGTGCAAAATATTTAGTTTGGGGACAGGGGGTAACGGACATGTCCCCAGTTGGGTCCATTAAAATGTTTATTAGGACCATTGCTTTCTCTTTCCACTGTAGAACCGTGGTTGATACATGAACTCACATTATTATATAGTAAAAAGGAATCATCTCACACACCACACGTGAGGAATTGGAACAAGACAACGCGTCAATAAAGCCACAACGGCGTTTGAAAACCGGTCAGATGGGAGGAAGTTTCTCTTCTTCACAACAAAAACCGTGGACGAACCAATTCATGGAATAACAGATTTTCTTAACGACAGCGCCCCGCGGTCTGTCGAGATCCACTTAAAGCTGTTTCCACATCCAAAAGTGACTGTCGTTATCAGGTGTTACACTTTCCACAGTAGAATCGTTGTCAGATACGTAACGTCCCATTTGTAACAACGCGGGATTACATTTATATTAAAATGACTTTAAATGACACAGGTGGATGAATGGATATTGCTATCTAACAACCCCATTATGGTGGCACATGGCAGATTCACCATGACATAATATAATATAATACATATCATTACTACACTACTACCCCCTACGAATCATATTACACCTACAAGAGCACCGCCAGCCGAGGGAAAATAGAGAATAAAACACGATACCCAGATATAGTTACGGATGTTATTTGTTTTACTAAATTCAGAGTCCACAAACGAAAGAGAACACAACGGATGTATTTAAAGGGAAGTAAACAGACATGTGAAAATTAAAAAAGGGCAATTTGTACAACCAGGAGTAAAAACGTGAGCAGAACAGATGAACAATAAGCAACGGGGTCGGGGTTCTGGAAATTCCTCGCACCATGACATTAACTGTCACTGTTAGACCACCCCCACCCTAAATATCATCCGGGTTGGGAGATTTAAATCCCACGCACAAGGGAATATCGGGTTGGTAACTGGGTTTTGGTTACACTTATTTCGGGCACTATTTCAGGGCACTATTATTCTCAATTCTCCGCTACAAGGCAATGGTAAGTGCCTCATTTGGACAGTATGCGGTGCAGTTTTTTGGAACCCTATACAAAGGACATCTTGGAAAGAAGCAGTTCAGAGAAGGGCAACTTAAATTAATAAGGGGAATGGGGGGCTTGTACTATGCAGCAGATTAACAAGTTAGGGCTGTTTACATAGGAGAAGCGACGTTTGCAATGGGGATTGATCACTTATAAAATATATTAATGGCCATACAATGAACTCTGTGTCTGTTCACTAGATAGTGTCATATCAGAGGACACGTGGACATCCTTTAGTTGGGAAGAAGAAAAATTTCATTTCGGTTGAGAAAGGTTTCTTTACAGGAAAGGGACCTGTGGAACTGTCTTCCAGCAGATTGTGGTAATGGCAAAGTTCATTAATATGCTTAAATAAGGCCTGGATAGTTTTAAAACTAAAAAATATTGCGAATTACTGGTATTATACATATACTGTCGTCTGGTTGGTAACGGGGATTTACTAGTAATATGATATAGCTGGTATTATACAAACTGTTGCTGTGGTGGGTACGGAAACTTATAATATTGAGAATTACTGGTATTAATACATATACTGGTAGTTCTGGTTGGTACGTAGATACTTTATAATTTGAGAAATTACTGTAGAAACATATCTGTAGTTCTGGTTGGCACAGGGAACTAATATGATATTGGAGAATTATGGATATTAATACATACACTGTATTTGTGGTACGGGGAGATACTATATATATTGAGAATTACGGTATAATACATATAACTGTTAGATTTCTACTTGGTACGGGATACGCATATAATATGAGGAATTACATGGTATTAATCATATACATGTAGTTTCTGCGTTGGTACAGGGGATACTATATAATATTGAGAATTACACGGTTTAATATATATACTGTAGTTTCTGGTTGGTACGGGATACTATATAATATTGACAATTATTGGTATTAAGGATACATATACGGTACTGTAAATTAGGTGTACAGGTGGATACTATATAATATTGGAATTAATGGTATTAATACATATACCTGTAGTTCTGGTTGATGTTTCCATCGCCGTTTTGGAGGCCTGGAAGGGAATCCACCCTCCGCGCCTTTTAGACTTTTTTTTAAAAAGGAGGTGAAAAAGTTGGACAGATGGATCGTTGTCTGATATACAACCTCAAATACTCATTTACATGTAACTAGTTATACATACATTATGGTAGGGATAAAGGTTGGACTAGTGGGTTGTAAGTATTGGAGTGTTGTTAATAACAAGACAATGTTACTATGTAACTGTATCAAAGACAGATTAGTTAGGGTATAAAAGGTTGGACTAGAGTGAGTATGTCTTTTATACAACATCCATACTATGTTACGATGTAACTTGTTATACGGACACTATGGTAGGGTATAAGGTTGGACTAGAATGGACGTATGTCTCTATAAACCTCCAATAACTATGTGACTATGTTCTGTTATACAGACTTATGGGGATAGGATATAAAGGTTGGACTAGAGCGTATTGTTCGTTTCTTATACAAACCTCAATACTCAATGTACTAGTAAAATGTGTATACAGACATTATGGGTGGGGTATAAAGGTTGGACTAGATGGACGTTAGGTCTTTATACACCTCCAATGTAGGTTACTATGTAACTGTTTATACAGACTTTATGGGGTAGTATAAGGTTGGACTGATGGACGTATGGTCTTTTATACAACCTCCAATACTATGTATATGTCTGTTTACAGACATATCTGGGTAGGATATAAGTTGGACTAGATGAGTATTTCTTTAAATACACTGCCATACTATGTTACTATGTAAACTGTTTACAAGAACATATGGGTATAGGGTTAGGGGGTATAAAGTTCGGGATAGATGGACGTATGTCTTATACAACCTCCAAACTATGTTACTATGTACTGTAGAAGACATTATGGGTAGGGTATTAAGGTTGGATCTAGATGGACGTATTATGTCCTTTATACAACCTGCCAAATACTATTTTACTAGTGTAACGTTAATACAGAACATTTGGTAGGTATAAGGTTTGGACTAGTGGACGTATGTCTTTATACAACCACCAATACTATGTTACATGTAATGTTATACAGACAATTATGGGTAGGGAATAAGTTGGACTGATGGACGTATGTCTTTATACAACCTCAATACTATGTACTATGTAAACTGTTAGACAGACATTATGGGTAGGGTATAAAGGTTGTATTATAACAAACAGAAATTAAAAACCATTAAGTAGAACTAAGAATATAGTATATATATACTATACTCTTTTTTTGCATAGAATATACATGAATGGATCACCCATGAGGAGGAATATTTTCCAGCATGGGCAGACTCCCAGGAAAATAAATCTCCAAGAAATAAACTGAGATTTCGTGAGAGATTATTATTCCTCTCACTCACTAGACCCTCTCGTCCACTCACACTCAACAACCAGGTCAAATCTAATCAGCTGACACGGGGTGTTTGTTTCAGGTCAATGACATTTCCTACAGTAAACAACTGCTCCCCCACAAAACAAACAACATGTATCTTCCACCGGAGGATACCTTACGTCATTACTTGTGTTGGTGTCAGAATTCACCCAGTGGGTGCCTGGTTATCCTCAGGTGGAAGATACCATGTTGTTTGTTTTGTGGGGGAGCAGTGTTTACTGTAGGAAATGTCATTGACCTGAAACAGAACACCGTGTCAGCTGATTAGATTTGACCTGGTTGTTGAGTGTGAGTGGACGAGAGGGTCTAGTGAGTGAGAGGAATAATAATCTCTCACAGAAATTCAGTTTATTTCCTTGGAGATTTATTTCCTGGGAGCTGCCATGCTGAAAATATTCCTCCTCACTGGCTGCATCCATTCATGTATATTTCTAATGCAAAAAAAAGTATAGTATATATATACTATATTCTATAGTTCTATTAATGGTTAATTATCTGTTTGTATAATTACAACCTTTATACCCTACCCATAATGTCTGTCTAACAGTTACATAGTAACATAGTATTGGAGGTTGTATAAAGACATACGTCCATCTAGTCCAACCTTGATTACCCTACCCTAATTGTCTGTTATAACAGTTACATAGTAAATAGGATTGGTGGTTGTATAAAGACATACGTCCATCTAGTCAAACCTTATACCTACCCATAAGTCTGTATTTACGTTAACATAGTAAATAGTATTGGAAGGTTGTATAAAGACAAAGTCCATCTAGTCCAACCTTATACCCTACCCATAATGTCTGTCTAACAGTTACATAGAACATAGTATTGGAGGTTGTATAAGACATACGTCCATCTAGTCCAACTTTATACCCCCCCTACCCTAATGTCTGTATAACAGTTACATAGTAACATAGTATTGGAGGTTGTATAAAGAAACGTCATCTAGTCCAACTTATATCCTACCCAAATGTCTGTATAACAGACATAGTAACATAGTATTGGAGGTTGTATAAAAGACCATACGTCCATCTAGTCCAACCTTTATAACCCCATAATGTCTGTATAACAGTTACATAGTACTAGTATTGGAGGTGTATAAAGACATACGTCCATCTAGTCCAACCTTTATACCCACCCATAATGTCTGTTATAACAGTTACATAGTAACATAGTATTGGAGGTTTGTATAAAAGACATACGTCGATCTAGTCCAACCTTTATATCCTACCCATTAATGTCTGTATAACAGTAACATAGTACATAGTATTGGAGGTTGTATAAGACATACGTCCATCTAGTCCAACCTTATACCCTACACATAAGTGTCTGTAAACAGTTACATGTAACATAGTATTGGAGGTTGTATAAAGACATACGTCATCTAGTCCAACCTTTTATACCCTAACTAAATGTGTTTGTGATAACAGTTACATAGTAACATTGTCTTATACAACATACAATACGTTACACCCATCTAGTCCCAACCTTTATCCCTACCCATAATGTTGTATAAACAGTTACATAGTAACATAGTATTGGAGGTTGTATATAGACATACATCCATCTAGTCCAACCTTTTCACCCTCCTTTTTAAAAAAAAAGTCTAAAAGGGAGGGTGGGATTCCTTCCAGGCTCCAAAACGGCGATTGGAAAGAATCAACCAGAACTACAGTATATGTGGTGGGCAGTTTATTCCGTTTCTTCTCTAGACCATGACCTGTCACTTTCACATGGAACCCTGCCTGGTGATTGTGTCAGGGTTCCCATAGACATGAATGCATGCTTACTGAGATCAGGAGGTGTTTATGCTTACCTGTCCATGCACAGTGTGTAGTTTCCATGGTGGGTTCAGTTAATACAGAGAGCTGTGCAAATCTCGCCCACAACCCTAAAATTCACTTAACCCAGCTGCCCTCCCTCCTACCCTACAGCCCAAATCACCTTACCCCAGCATTGCCCTCTCACCTACTCAACCCTAAATCACCTTACCCAGCATGCCCTCCAACCTACAAACCTAAAATCACTTACCCAGCATGCCCTCTCCAACCCACAACCCTGAAAATCACTTACCCAGCTAGCCCTCTCACCCTCAGACCCTACAAATCACGTAATCCAGCATGCCCTCTCACCCTACACCTAACACTAACCCTACTCCTTACCTAGCATGCCCTCTCAACCCCTACAGCCCATAAATCACTTACCTAGATGCCCTCTCAAGCCTACAAGCCCTCAAAATTCACTTACCCAGTCCATGCCCTCTCAACCTACAAGCACTTTAAAAAATCACTTACCCAGCATGCCCCTCCCCTACAGCGCCAAAATCACTTCCCATGTCTCCCTCTCACCCTACACAAGCCCTTACAAATACTTACCCAGCATGCCTCTCGCCCGCCCTACAGTCCCTAAAATCACTTACCCAGCCATGGCCCCTCCACATCGCCCTACTCCCTTAAAAATCACTTACCAAGCATGCCTCTCCTCCTCGCCCTACACTCCCTAAACTAAAATCAGTACCCATCATGCCTCTCACCCTACAACCTCAAAATCATTACCCAGCATGCCCCTCGACACTACAACACCTAAATCACTTACCCAGACTGCCCTCACTCCCCACAGCAGCCTAAAATCAGTTACCCAGCATGCCCTCGCCCTCGCTCCTTAACCCCCAAATCCAGTTACCAGCATGCCCCTCTCACCCTACAACCCTAAATCAACTTCAAGCATGCCTCTCGCCTACCAGGCCTAAAATCACTTCCCAGCATGCCCTACAGACCCATATAAAATGCTTACCAGCAATGCCCTCTCGCCCCCTACAGCCCTAAAATCATTACCGACCAAGATGCCCTACTCACCCTACAGCCCTAAATCAGTTGATACCCCAAGCATGCACTCATCTCACTACAGCCCTAAAATCCACTTACCAAGCATCCGCCCGCTAAACGAGAGCTTCCGCTCTCCCCTACAACCCAAAATCAGCTTACCCCAGCATGCCCTACTCACCCTACAACCCTAAATCACTTCCCAGCATGCCCTCTCACCCTAACAGCCCTACAGCCAAATCACTTCCCAGCATGCCCCTCTCTCCACTACCAAGCCCTAAAATCATTACCACACGCACTGCCCTCAGCCCTACAGCCCCTAAAATACAGTGACCCAGCTGCCTCTCGCACCCCTCACTAGCCTAAAATCATTACCCAGCATGCCCTCATCCACACCTAGCAGCCCTAAATCACTTACCAGCCCCTTGCCCCTACAAGCCCTAAAACAGACTCCAGCATGCATAAGCCTTCACCTAATTTAGGATGGGGGACGGGGCCTTATATGTAGGTGTGGAGGGCCTAACAATGGGGAGGGGGCCATACATATAGGGAGTTCTCTCTACTGACATAAATTTACAGAACGAGTTTAAGACTTGTAGTTCGGGCGACTGGGAAGTAATATGGCTAAAATTTCCATGTGACTGATCCTTATCGACCAATTAGATTTTTCTGTTACGTCATTACTTGTGTGGTGTCAGCAATTCACCCAGTGGGTGCCTGGTTATCCCAGGTGGAAGATACCATGTTTTGTTTGTTTGTGGGGGAGCAGTGTTTACTGTAGGAAATGTCATTGACCTGAAACAGAACCCGTGTCAGCTGATTAGATTTGACCTGGTTGTTGAGTGTGAGTGGACGAGAGGGTCTAGTGAGTGAGAGGAATAATAATCTCTCACAGAAATTCAGTTTATTTCTTGGAGATTTATTCCTGGGACTGCCATGCTGAAAATATTCCTCCTCACTGGCTGCATCCATTCATGTATATTCTAATGCAAAAAAAAAAGTATAGTATATATATACTATATTCTATAGTTCTATTAATGGTTAATTATCTGTTTGTTATAATCAACCTTTATACCCTACCCATAATGTCTGTTAACAGTTACATAGTAACATAGTATTGGAGGTTGTATAAAGACATACGTCCATCAGTCCAACTTTATAACCCTACCCTAATTGTCTGTATAACAGTTACATAGTAACTAGATTGGTGGTTGTATAAAGACATACGTCCATCTAGTCCAAACCTTTATAACCTACCCATAATGTTCTGTATAACGTTACACACGTAACATAGTATTGGAGGTTGTATAAAGACAAATACGTCCCATCTAGTCCAACCTTTAATACCCCTACCCATAATGTCTGTCTACAGTTACATAGTAACATAGTATTGGAGGTTGTATAAGACATACGTCCATCTATCCCAACGCTTTATACCCCCTACCTATACCATATGTCTGTAAACAGTTACATAGTAACATAGTATTGGAGTTGTATAAAGACATACGTCCATCTAGTCCAACCTTTATATCCTACCGCATATGTCTGTATAACAGTACATAGTATACATAGTATTGGAGGTTGTATAAGACATACGTCCATCTAGTCCAACCTTATACCCTACCCCATAATGTCTGTATAACATTACATAGTACATAGATTGGAGGTTGTATAAAGACTAACGTCCATCTAGTCCAACCTTTATACCCCCTACCCATAATGTCTGTATAACATTACATAGTACAGAGTATTGGAGGTTTGTATAAGACATACGTCACATACTAGTCCAACCTTTATATCCTACCCATAATGTCTGTATAACAGTAACATAGTACATATGTATTGGAGTTGTACTTAAGACATACGTCCATCTAGTCCAACCTTTATACCCTACCATAATGTCTGTAAACAGTTACATAGTAACATAGTATTGGAGGTTGTATAAAGACATACGTCCATCTAGTCCAACCTTTTATACCCTAACTATAATGTCTTTATAACAGTTACATAGTAAATTGTCTTTATACAACCTCCAATACTTACACCCACTAGTCCAACCTTTATCCCTACCCATAATGTCTGTATAACAGTTACATAGTAACATAGTATTGGAGGTTGTATATAGACATACATCCATCTAGTCCAACCTTTTCACCCTCCTTTTTAAAAAAAAAAGTCTAAAAGGGGGGGTGGGATTCCTTCCAGACTCCAAAACGGCGATTGGAAAGAATCAACCAGAACTACAGTATATGTATTAATACCAGTAATTCTCAATATTATATAGTATCCCTGTACCAACTAGATCTACAGTACCGTATATGTATTAATACCAATAATTGTCAATATTATATAGTATCACCGTACCAACCAGAACTACAGTATATATATTAATACCAGTAATTCTCAATATTATATAGTATCCCTGTACCAACCAGAACTACAGTATATGTATTAATACCAGTAATTCTCAATATTATATGGTATCCCCGTACCAACTAGAACTACAGTATATGTATTAATACCAGTAATTCTCAATATTATATAGTATCCCCGTACCAACCAGAACTACAGTATATGTATTAATACCAGTAATTCTCAATATAATATAGTATCCCTGTACCAACCAGAACTACAGTATATGTATTAATACCAGTAATTCTCAATATTATAAAGTATCCCCGTACCAACCAGAACTACAGTATATGTATTAATACCAGTAATTATCAATATTATATAGTATCCCCGTACCAACCAGAACTACAGTATATGTATTAATACCAGTAATTCTCAATATTATTTAGTTTTAGAAACTTATCCTGGCCTTTTTAAAGCTATTTACTGAACTTGCCATTACCACATCTGCTGGAAGACAGTTCCACAGTTTCACCGTTCTCACTGTAAAGAAACCTTTCCTAACCCGAAGATGAAACTTCTTTTCTTCCAACCTTAAATGATGTCCACGTGTCCTCTGATATGACCTATTAGCGAACAATGCACCAGAGTTTATTGTATGGCCCATTAATATATTTGTATAAGGTTATCATGTCCCCACGCAAACGTCGCTTCTCCAATGTAAACAGCTCTAACTTGTCTAATCTGCCTGCATAGTCAAGCCCCTCCATTCCCCTTATTAATTTAGTTGCCCTTCTCTGAACTGCTTCAATTTCCAAGATGTCCCTTTTGTATATGGGATTCCAAAACTGCACCGCATATTCCAAATGAGGCCTTACCAGTGCCTTTTAAAGAGGGAGAATAATATAGCGTAGTGCCCTGAAATAAGTGTAAACCCTACGTTAAACCAATATTCCCTTGTGTGTGGGATATTAAATCTCCAACCGACTGATTTATTAAGGGTGGGGTTGGTCTAAACAGCTGGACAGTTAATGTCATGGTGCGAGGAATTTCCAGAACCCCTGCCCCGTTCGTATTGTTCCATCTGTTCTGCTCACGTTTTTACTCCTTGGTGTATCAAATGCCCTTTTTTAATTTTCACATGTCTGTGTTACTTCCCCTTTAAATACAGCCTTTGTTTCTCTTTCTTTGGACTCTGATCTTTAGTAAAACAAATAACATCCTGTGAACTATAATCTGGGTTATCGTGTTTATTCCTCCTCGGCTGGCGGTCTCTCTGTAGGGTGTAGTAATAATATTATTATTATTATTAGTCATGTGATCTGCCAGTGCCCCCATAATTGGGTTGTTAGATAGCAATATCCATTCATCCAGTGTCAATTAAATGTCATTTTATATAAATGTATCCGCGTTGTTACAATGGGACGTTACTATCTGACAACTGATCTACCTGTGGAAAGTGTAACACCTGATAACGACAGTCACTGTGGGATGTGGAACAGCTGTAATGTGGATTCTCACAGACAGGGGGCGCTGTCGTTAAGATCTGTTGATTTCCATGAATGGTTCCGTCACGGTTTTTGTTTGGAAGAAACTTTCCCATCTTGACCGGTTTCAACGCCGTTGAGGCTTATTGACGCGTTTTGTCTTGTTCCAATTCCTCCGTGTGGGTGAGATGATTCCTTTACTATATAATAATGTGGATTCATGTATCAACCACGTGTTCTATAAAGAGAAAGCATGGTCTAATAAACCTTTTAATGGACCAAACTGGGGACATGTCCGTTACCTGCCCCCAACTAATATATTTTGCACTTTATTACCTGTATTACTAACCAGATATTTAAAGATAATTATTGTCCCTATTCTGGCTGAGTAAACTGGCTCCTCCCTCCATGCTGTCAATCAAGGCTGTGACTGCTACATCACAACCAATGATTGACTGCCTATTAACCGGCTGCCTCCTTTGCACATGCTCAAGCTTATTAAAAGCTCATTGAGCAGAGGGAGGAGGTGGATACCTTTGCCAAAACTTAACATTCAATATTTGGGTACAAATACATGTAATAAACTGGTAGTTGGGATAGTGGGCAGATACCCGGCAAGTGGATAATGGGAAATCCTGTTAATTTGTATAATGATTCTGGGGCTGGACACAAGATGAAAGGTTTGACAGTTGGTCAGGACATAGACGTTGCTTGTAGTGTTTAGTGGGTCTCGCCTGGGATGTGTCTCTGCAGTGAAGGAGACCATTGCTATGTGCAGAGGCGTTAAGGTGGTGATAGTCCATATGGTCTTTAGATTCATTAGGTGGCCAAATGACTAGTTGTCACCCTTTCTTGGTTGTTCTCACAAGATGATGGGTTGGTGGCACTTTTGTTTTAATGACCATGAAGGGCTATGGGCAATAAAGTCTCTTGGTAACTATACTGTAGACTTTGTTCAGTTGTTGGATTCCATGGTGACCTCTCACCTGCTGCCCCTACCCCCTAACCAGCAGGTCCCACTCTGTCAGTTGCCCTCCCACTGGTAGTCCAGTAGATGGAAACCTAAAACCTTCAGATGGAAACTTCTCCCTTTTCCATCATTGTCGATTCTCCACTGTCTCTGAAATCTCCATTGTACAGGATTTTATCCAACGTTGTGTCGTTCTAGGATAGTGTTTTCTTGTTGTCGGTGTGTGATGGCCCATTTGTCCGTTGACATGGGGGGGGGGTTTCAATCCAATACAGAAATAGAAGTCGGGCAGGTTGAAAAATCTTCCATGGGCCACACACTTGCTGTGACTGTGCACCTAGTTTATGGAACCTTCATTAAGTGAGTGATTGTTAAGCAGGAGATAAGAAGTCTGATTACTGGTAATTATATATTATAATCTCATTATGTCTATAATATAGTCACCTGGTGGTTAAAAGTGGGCGGATAGACCTACAGGTGGTGATAGTTACCAAACAAACCTCATTTCTCCATCAATTCCCAGAAGGTACACATGGCCCATTGGTTCCTTGGGTCTGTTCCATGATGAGGGAGAACTGGTCAATCTGCACATAAAACACATTGTTAAAACAAAGTCCATTCTGTTAGGATTTATTTTGGGTCTTTGTTGACGTTGGGCCCTTTAAAGTATTTTGCCGAAGGACTAAAAGGTGGAAAATAGAAGATATTGAAGTCGTCTTTGCCCCAGGTCATAGCATCTGATGGAGTTTTAAGACTATGTGACCTTTAACCTGAATGGAAGAGAAGGGACTATACCACCTCTCTGTCACACCCAGCACATGACAAGGGGGATACACTGATCTTTAGTTAGAAAGCGATGGATTGGTTCATAGAATGGACATCTTTTTATAACGGATCTCGTACTGGCCACACATGGAGACATTGGGTAACGATTGGTTTTGAAGGATGAATAATCTAGATTTTGCCCCATTTCTGGCCCAGGGTCCAATGGGAAGCCTCGCTCTGCAAGTGCTTTTCCCATTGGATGGATCCCAAACTGAGGGGGGTGTAGCTTGGATGATCCAGTTGTCCTTTCAAACGCCATCCTCCATTTTGTGATAATATATTCTAATACTAATGAAAAATGAAATAGACTGGTATTAATTAAAGGACATCTATACCTTTGGAACACCAAGGGGCCATTTTGTTGATCTGTCCCTCATATCATTAGGTATCTGATCTGGAACTTATTACATGTAATGTCATTAAACTGCTGTGACAATCTGGGTTAGAGGATTTGGTAGGTGTAAATTCTATGGGGGTGAAGCCCCTCCCACTGCTGGCTGAAAGTGGTTACTGAGCATGCTCAGCTTCACACATAGTTAGAATGCATAAAGGAGTCTGTAAGCAGTGAGAGGGGGATACTGAGTCTGAGAAAAACAAGGACTGGATTGGAGGCAATACACACACCTCAGGGTAGGTGCTATTATAACCATTATAGGTTAAGATAAGGCCAAGTACATTTTCAGATTAGTTGCCCTTTAAAATCACCCAACTCTTCCCTATTGACAGTAATATATATGGGATGTGCCCCTTAGTGTAATATATAAGGGCTAATGTACCCCTTACAGTATAATATATAATGGATAATATTCCCCTTACAGTGTAATATATAATGGGATGTTTCCCTTAAAGTGTAATATATAAGGGATAATGTTCCCCTTACAGTGTAATATATAAGGATAATGTTCCCCTTACAGTAATATATATGGATAATATTCCCCTTACAGTTTGAAAATATAATGGGATGTTTCCCTTAAAGTGTAATATATAAGGGATATGTCCCCAAGTGTAATATATAGAGGATAATGGTATTCCCCTTACAGTGTAATATATAATGGGATATGTTTCCCTTAAAGGGAATATATAAGGGATAATGTACCCCTTATGTATATATATGGGATAATGTCCCCTTACAGTGTAATATATAATGGGATGTTTCCCTTAAAGTGTAATATATAAGGGATAATGTTCCCCTTACAGTGTAATATATAATGGGATAATGTTCCCCTTACAGTGTAATATATAAGGGATAATGTACCCCTTAGTGTAACATATAAGGGATAATGTACCCATTACAGTGTAATATATAATGGGATAATGTTTCCCTTAAAGTGTAATATATAAGGGAAAGTACCCCTTAGTGTAATATATAAGGGATAATGTTCCCTTACAGTGTAATTTTAATGGATAATATTCCCCTTACAGTGTAAATATAGGGATAATGTTCCCCTTACAGTGTAATATATAAGGGATAATGTTCCCCTTACGTGTAATATATAAGGGAAGATAATGTTCCCCTTACAGTGTAATTTATAAGTGATAATATTCCCCTTACAGTGTAATATATAGGGGATAATGTTCCCCTTACAGTGTAAATATAAGGATAAGTTCCCCTTACAGTGTAATATATAGGGATAATGTTCCCCTTACAGTGTAATATAAGGGATAATGTTCCCCTTACAGTGTAATATATAAGGGTAATGTTCCCTCTACAGTGTATATATAAGGATAATGTTCCCCTTACAGGTAATATAAAGGATAATGGCCCTTACAGTATGTAATTATAATGGATAATATTCCCCTTACAGTGTAATATATAAGAGGATAATGTTCCCCTTACGTGTAATATATAAGGGATAATGTCCCCTTACAGTGTAATATATAGGGATAATGTTCCCCTACAGTGTAATATATAAGGGATAAGTTCCCCAGTGTAATATATAAGGAAATGTTCCCCTTACAGTGTAATATATAATGGGATAATGTTCCCCTTACACTGTAATATATAGGGGATAAGGTTCCCCTTACAGTGTAATATATAAGGATAATGTTCCCTTCAGTGTAATATATAAGGGATAATGTTCCCCTACAGTGATATATATAAGTGATAATGTTCCCTTACAGTGTAATATATTAGGGATAATGTTCCCTTACAGTGTAATATATAAGGGATAATGTTCCCCTTACAGTGTAATATATAAGGGATAATGTTCCCCTTACAGTGTAATATATAAGGGATAATGTTCCCTTACAGTGTAATATATAAGGGATAATGTTCCCCTTACAGTGTAATATATAAGGATAATGTTCCCTACATGTATGTAATATAAGGATAATGTCCTTACAGTGTAATATATAAGGATAATGTTCCCCTTACAGTGTAATATATAAGGGATAAGTTTCCCCTTACAGTGGAATATATAAGGGTAATGTTACCTTACAGTGTAATATATAAGGGATAAGTTCCCTTTACAGTGTAATATATAAGGATAATTTCCCTACAGTGTAATATATAAGGGTAATGTTCCCCTTACAGTGTAATATATAAGGATAAGTTCCCCTTACAGTGTAATATATAAGGATAATGTTCCCCTTACAGTGTAATATATAAGGGATATGTTCCCCTTACAGTGTAATATATAAGGGATAATGGTCCCCTTACAGTGTAATATATAGGATAAGTTCCCCTACAGTGTAATATTAGGATAAGTTCCCCTTACAGTGTAATATATAAGGGATAAAGTTGTTCCCTTACAGTGTAATATAAATGGATAATGTTCCCCTTACAGTGTAATATATAAGGATAATGTTCCCTTACAGTGTAATATATAAGGATACGTTCCCCTTACAGTGTAATATATAAGGATAATGTTCCCCTTACGTGTAATATATAAGGGATAGTTCCCCTTACAGTGTAATATATAGGATAATGTCCCCTTACAGTGTATAATAAGGATAATGTTCCCCCTACAGTGTAATATATAAGGATAATTTCCCTTACACTGTAATATATAGGGATAATGTTCCCCTTACAGTGAATATATAAGGATAATGTTCCCCTTACAGGTAATATATAAGGATAATGTTCCCTTACAGTGAATATTAGGATATGTTCCCCTTACAGTGTAATATATAAGGGATAATGTTCCCCTACAGTGTAATATATAAGGGATAATGTTCCCCTTACAGGTAATGTAATATATAAGGGATAATGTTTCCCTTACAGTGTAATATATAGGATAATGTTCCCTTACAGTGTAATATAAGGATAATGTTCCCCTTACAGTGTAATATATAAGGGATAAGTTCCCCTTACAGTTAATATATAAGGGATAATGTTCCCCTTACAGTGGTAATATATAAGGGATAATGTTCCCCTTACAGTGTAATATATAAAGGATAATGTTCCCCTTACAGTGTAATATATAAGGGATAATGTTCCCCTTACAGTGTAATTATAAGGGATAATGTTCCCCTACAGTGTAATATATAAGAGATAATGTTCCCTTACAGTGTAATATATAAGGGATAATGTTCCCCTTACAGTGTAATTATAAGGGATAATGTTCCCCTACAGTGTAATATATAAGGGATAATGTTTCCCTTAAGTGTAATATATAAGGATAAGGTTCCCCTTACAGTGTAATATATAAGGGATAATGTTCCCCTTACAGTGTAATATATAAGGGATAATGTTCCCCTTACAGTGTAATATATAAGGGATAATGTTCCCCTTACAGTGTAATTTATAAGGGATAATGTTCCCTTACAGTGTAATATATAAGGGATAATGTGCCCTTACAGTGTAATATATAAGAGATAATGTTCCCCTTACAGTGTAATATATAAGGATAATGTTCCCTTACAGTGTAATATATAATGGATAATGTTCCCCTTACAGTGTAATATATAAGGGATAATGTTCCCCTTACAGTGTAATATATAAGGGATAATGTTCCCCTTTCAGTGTAATATAAGGGATAATGTTCCCTTACAGTGTAATATATAAGGATAATGTTCCCTTACAGTGTAATATATAAGGGATAATGTTCCCCTTACAGTGTAATATATAAGGATAATGTTCCCCTTACAGTGTAATATAAGGATAATGTTCCCCTTACAGTGTAATATAAAGGATAATGTTCCCTTACAGTGTAATATAAGGGATAATGTTCCCCTTACAGTGTAATATATAAGGATAGTTCCCCTTACAGTGTAATATATAAGGGATAATGTTCCCCTACAGTGGAATATATAAGGATAATGTTCCCCTTACAGTGTAATAATAAGGATAATGTTCCCTTACAGTGTAAATATATAAGGATAATGTTTCCTTACAGTGTAATAATAAGGGATAATGCCCCCTTACAGGTTAATTATAAGGATAATGGTCCCTTACAGTGTAAATATAATGGATAATGTCCCCTTACAGTGTAATATATAAGGATAATGTTCCCTTAACATGAATTATAAAGGATAATGTTCCCCTTACAGTGTAATATATAAGGATAATGTTCCCCTTACAGTGTAATATATAAGGGATAAGTTCCCCTTACAGGTAATAATAGGATAATGTTCCCCTTACAGTGTAGATGTATATATAAGGATAAGTTCCCCTTAGTGTAATAAAGGAAATGTTCCCCTTACAGTGAATATATAAGGATAATGTTCCCCTTACAGTGTAATATAAAGGATAAAGTTCCCCTACAGTGTAAATAAAGGATAAGTTCCCTTACAGTGTAATATATAAGGATAATGTTCCCCTTACAGTTGTAATATATAAGGGATAATGTTCCCCTTCAGTGTAATATATAAGGATAATGTTCCCCTTACAGGTAATATTAAGGAAATGTCCCCTTACAGTGTAATAGATAGGGATAATGTTCCCTTACAGTGTAATATAAGGATAAGTTCCCCTTACGTGTGAATATATAGGGATAATGTTCCCCTTACAGTGTAATATATAAGGGATAACGTTCCCCTTACAGTGTATATATAAAGGATAATGTTCCCCTTACAGTGGAATATATAAGGATAATGTTCCCCTTACAGTGTAATATATAAGGATAATGTTCCCCTACAGTGTAAATATAGGGATAATGTTCCCTTACAGTGTAATATATAAGGATAATGTTCCCTTACAGTGTAATATTAGGGATATGTCCCCTACAGTGTAATATATAGGGATAATGTTCCCCTTACAGTGTATAATATATAAGGGATAATGTTCCCCTTACAGTGTAAATATAAGGGATATGTTCCATTACAGTGTAATACATAAGGATAATGTTCCCTTACAGTGTAATATATAAGGATAATGTTCCCCTACAGTGTAATATATAAGGGATAATGTTCCCCTTACAGTGTAATATATAAGGATAACGTTCCACTTACAGTGTAATATATAAGGAAATGTTCCATACAGTGTAATAATAAGAGATAAGTCCCCTTACAGTGAATATATAAGGGATAATGTTCCCTACAGTGTAATATATAAGGGATAATGTTTTCTTTTATTTTTTTATATGTGCACTGTCACCTTTGGAATATTAAATCTAAAATTTATAAGTTTTGCTTTGATGTCTAAAAGAACTCAGTAGCCTCTGATAAGTTTATATGTGGTTCGTTGCATAGTCAGTGAGAGTCAGGAGTGTTTTTGGGGGCTTTAAGGCCGTAACTTAAAGTAGTGGCAGCGAGTACCGATTGATTGGTCAGATCACGTGCCCAGCGAACTGTCGTTCGTGACATTGTATTGGATAATTAGGACTGTTCCAATGAATGGGCATTGTCTCTGACCCAACAGGCGGTTCCAATGATTGGGCATTGTTCTGGTCCACACAGGTGGTTCCAATGATTGGGCATTTCTCTGACCCACAATGCTGGTTCAATGAATGGGCATTGTCTCTGACCCACACAGGCTGGTTCCAATAATGGGCATGTCCTGACCCACACAGGCTGGTTCCAATAAATGGCATTGTCTCTGGTTCATACATGCTGGTTCCATGAATGGCATTGTCTCTGGTCCACACAGGCTGGTTCCAATGAATGGGCATTTGCTCTGGTCCACACCATGGTTCCAATGAATGGGCATTGTCTTGACCCACACAGGCTGGTTCCAATGAATGGGCATTGTCTCGGTCCATACAGGCTGGTTCCAATGAATGTGCATGTCTCTGACCCACACAGGCTGGTCCAATGAATGGGCATTGTCTCTGACCCACACAGGCTGGTTCCAATGAAGGGCTTGCTCTGACCCACACAGGTGGTTCCAATGAATGGGCATTGTCTCTGACCCACACAGGCTGGTTCCAATGAATGGACATTGTCTCTGGTCCACACAGGCTGGTTCCAATGAATGGGCATTGTCTCTGAACACACAGGCTGGTTCCAATGAATGGACATTGTCTCTGACCCACACAGGCTGGTTCCAATGAATGGGCATTGTCTCTGACCCACACAGGCTGGTTCCAATGAATGGGCATTTTTCTGACACACGGCTGGTTCCATGAATGGGCATTGTCTCTGACCCACACAGGCTGGTTCAATGAATGGGCATTGTCTCTTACCCACACAGGCGTGTTCCAATGAATGGACATTGTCTCTGGTCCACACAGGCTGGTTCCAATGATGGGCATTGTCTCTGACCCACACAGGCTGGTTCCAATGAATGGACATTGTCTCTGACCCACACAGGCTGGTTCCAATGAATGGGCATTGTCTCTGACCC
This sequence comes from Hymenochirus boettgeri, assembly GCA_019447015.1. Lineage (NCBI taxonomy): Eukaryota > Metazoa > Chordata > Amphibia > Anura > Pipidae > Hymenochirus > Hymenochirus boettgeri. The sequence goes on along the minus strand of JAACNH010000174.1, from coordinate 156,835 downwards.
ACACAGGCTGGTTCCAATGAATGGGCATTGTCTCTGACCCACACAGGCTGGTTCCAATGAATGGACATTGTCTCTGGTCCACACAGGCTGGTTCCAATGAATGGGCATTGTCTCTGACCCACACAGGCTGGTTCCAATGAATGGACATTGTCTCTGACCCACACAGGCTGGTTCCAATGAATGGGCCATTGTCTCTGACCCCACACAGGCTGGTTCCAATGAATGGACATTGTCTCTGACCCACACAGGCTGGTTCCAATGAATGGGCATTGTCTCTGACCCACACAGGCTGGTTCCAATGAATGGGCATAGTCTCTGACCCACACAGGCTGGTTCCAATGAATGGGCATAGTCTCTGACCCACACAGGCTGGTTCCAATGAATGGGCATTGTCTCTGACCCACAGGCTGGTTCCAATGAATGGGCATTTTCTCGACCCACCCACAGGCTGGTTCCAATGAATGGGCATTGTCTCTGACCCACACAGGCTGGTTCCAATATGGGCATAGTCTCTGACCCACACAGGCTGGTTCAATGAATGGCATTGTCTCTGACCCACACAGGCGTGGTCCAATGAATGGGCATTGTCTCTGACCCCACACAGGCTGGTTCCAATGAATGGGCATAGTCTCTGACCCACACAGGCTGGTTCCAATGAATGGGCATTGTCTCTGACCCACACAGGCAGGTTCCAGTTCAGTGTTGCATTGTTGTCATTTTGAGATCCAGACCAGGCATAGTGAATGGGATTGTGTGTTGAGAGAAGTTTCCTGCTGAGCTGAGCAGATTCTTGTTAATTAAAGAGACTGATTAACCGTCTCCTCTTCCCATTGTAAAACCTTGTCTGCCCCCCACGTATAGATCAATACTAATGTCTCTCAACTGTACAGACCAAGGATCCACCTTAAACACAGCAATCGCATTATCCTGCAGAATCATCACCTCCCATAGAGATGCAAAGAGCCACCTTCTCCTTATTATGGGAACTGTATTTCCATTTGGTAATTTACCTCCCACAGTTGCTAATCGCCTGGCACCGGGGGAACGTGGACAACTTTATCCTATGGATTTCATTCCTTCTTGTTATTTGAATAATTCCCATAATGAACTCCATTGCCAGGGTGTTAAATAGTTTTCGGCCGGGAATCGTCTGTGTGTTTGCATTCGGGTGGGGGTCGTTCGTTGATCCGCCTTTGGTCGTTTCCTCGCTCGAAAATTGAGCGTGTGTTCGAACCTTAAGTCCTGGCCATGCACAGTGACTTAAGATTTAAATGGCCTCAAACTTCATCATCTTCTGGGATTGTAGTTTATGTACTGGTGGCACAGAGTAATTCTGATAATCAAACACTGTAATAAGGAGTTTAACCGGGGTAATAACTATTCAATGTGACACTTCACTCTATTTAATTCTCAATTAAAGGACAAATGTTTTATTGCCAAAGCAAGTGATCATGTATATAACAAAATGACAGGCCGATACATTGATAGATCGATACATTGATAGATCGATACATTGATAGATCGATACATTGCCAGATCGATACATTGCCAGATCGATACATTGCCAGATCGATACATTGCCAGATCGATACATTGATAGATCGATACATTGCCAGATCGATACATTGATAGATCGATACATTGATAGATCGATACATTGCCAGATCGATATATTGATAGATCGATACATTGCCACATCGATACATTGCCAGATCGATACATTGATAGATCGATACATTGATAGATCGATACATTGCCAGATCGATACATTGCCAGATCGATACATTGCCAGATCGATACATTGATAGATCGATACATTGCCAGATCGATACATTGATAGATCGATACATTGATAGATCGATACATTGCCAGATCGATACATTGATAGATCGATACATTGCCAGATCGATACATTGATAGATCGATACATGATAGTCGATACATGAGATCGATACATTGCAGATAGATACATTGCCAGATCGATACATTGCCAGATCGATTACATTGAATAGATCGATACATTGCCAGGATGAGTACATTGATAGATCGATACATTTCCAGATCGTACCTGCCAGATCGATACATTGCCAGATCGATACATTGGCCAGATCGATACATTGATAAATAGATCGATACATTGATAGATCGATACATTGCCAGATCGATACATTGCAGAATCGATACATTGATAGATTCGATACATTGCCAGCTCGAGTACATTGCCAGATCGATACATTGCCAGATCGATACATTGCCAGATCGAGACATTGATTAGATCGATACATTGCCAGATCGATACAGCGCAGATCGATACATTGCCAGATCGATACATTGATGATAGATCGATACATGCCAGATCGATACATTGATAGATCGATACATTTTGCCACGATCGATATACATTGCCAGATCGATACATTGCCAGATCGATACCTTGATAGTCGATACATTGCCAAGATCGATACATTGATAGATCGAACATTGATAGATTTCGATACATTGCCAGATCGATACATTGCCAATCTACACCAGATCGATACATTGATCGATACATTGCTAGATCGATACATTGATCAGATCGTACATTGATAGATCGATACATTGATAGATCGATACATTGCCAGATCGATACATTGCCAGATCGATACATTGATAGATCGATACATTGATAGATCGATACATTGCCAGATCGATACATTGATAGATCGATGATACATTGATAGATCGATGATACATTGATAGATCGATGATACATTGCCAGATCGATGATACATTGCCAGATCGATGATACATTGCCAGATCGATACATTGCCAGATCGATACATTGCCAGATCGATACATTGATAGATTGCCAGATCGATAGATTGATAGATTGATACATTGATAAATCGATACATTGCCAGATTGATACATTCATCATGTAGTCACTGTGCCTACACATGGCAATTCTATTGATAACTATGGATCTGGCTAATCTGGAAGAAGCAATTTAATTTATTTCTGCACAAAATGCCTTGACCTTGTGCTACTTTCTGTTTTTCTTTGTGTCTAATGTTCATCTTGTCGCTGTTCCGTTCCCCGTTTCCATTGCGAAATCTTCTCTCTGCAGGTAAACGTGTAATGAGGATGGATTCGTCTTGGTCTGACCCCTCCAACCTATTTATTTTCTCTTGACGTTCAGGTGTCTGCCTGGTTCCAGGGTAAATGATCACAGCAATTTAAATGCTAAATTGAGATCCAAAGAAAATTCTCTCAATGCCTCCAACTAAGGTCAAACTTTCTTTAAAGGGGAACTAAACCCAAACATTTATACGCCATAATCTGAATGCCTTCTCCCATGAACACCGATAACCTGTAAATGGAATCCCCTGGAGGGTTGGATAAGATAACTGTATGTGCTCTGCCTTCTGATTCGCTGTTATTCTGTAGCTTTACTTGCCCTTTAACAATTCCTGCAATAAAATCTCTGTAAAGGTTAAACTATAATAATCAATCTGTCTGGGGCCAAACAGGTTCTTCTCCTTTTTTGCTCAGGAATTTAAATTCTAAAAGTAAACACAAGTGTTAAAAAGAGTGTAGCCTATGGCTTTCACCCACGTACAGCTGGACAAACAGGTGCTACAGGAATCCCTGCCCCAGTTTCCAATTAAACCCACTGGTAATGGACCAGGATTTGGTCACACGCACTAGACTTCACCTCCTTCTGTTCTACCGGAGTTGGTCGGGTTCCCCTACATGGGAAATCCAGTAGTTAGATAAACACATACGGGACGATGTTAAAGATTTCGTAGGACAGGTAAGGACTTTCAGCCTGTAACCTTACTAAAAACTCAGTGTTATCTTGGAAGCCCCCAGGGGTCAGCTCCTGGAACTGCAGGGGGGCTCATCTTATAACTGATACAGCCTCCTCCCAGGAAACCCCTGTAGATGAAGCAGGGAGAGGGACCCGTCATTGTTTTACCGGGGGGCCCAGTGATTGCTGGTTACGCCACATCATAGCGAGTCCTTTGCTTTCCTACTGGTTGTTTTCTATTTTGATTTCCGTGTAGTGTAACATACGATGATAATAACGTGTGATTGGGTGTGGCACCGCCTGCCTCATGGCTGGGCATTGTGGTGTTGGCAGATCTTACATGACTTGGGTGTATTTAGTTACTTCTTTGACTTCCCTGTGTCACTTACCCATCATGCATGTTGTTTTAACTCCTCCTGTAGTATTTGGTGGACGGGGTTTGGGTTATTATAGTAACTTTTGTTTTCTTTGTCTTGCAGGTCTAGCTATGGCTCTTTCTGCCTGGCTCTATGTGTTTATTCTCCAGGGAATGGTCGGAGCCAGTAAATCCTGCTTCCCCGAATGTCGCTGCGAAGTGGAGAACTTCGGCCTGTTTCACAGCTTCAGCTTGACCAAAGTCGATTGCAGCGACGTCGGATCGCACGTTGTCCCGGTCTCCATTCCGCTGGATACTTCCTACCTTGACCTTTCATCAAACAAGCTCAAAAGGGTAAACGAGTCGGTATTGTCCGGTCCTGGCTACACAACCTTGGTCAACCTTAACCTGAGCAATAACCTGCTTGTAAAGATCTCGTCCTCCACTTTTTCTAAACTGAGATACTTGGAGTCTTTGGATCTAAGTCACAACCTTCTGGAGGTCTTGCCAGATCAAAGCTTCTTTTATTCCCCCCTGGCAGAGATCGACCTTAGCTATAACAATCTGCTGGAAGTCCGCATGGGGGCCTTCACTTTGAAAAGTCAGGGGAAGTCGATGATTGTTGACCTTTCGCACAATTCGATTGGCTCGGTTTTTAGAGGAGCCGATAACCCCGTTCCAAATATACAGAGCTTGATCTTGTCTGGAAACAACCTCATCTCTGTGCCGAACTTAAATGGAATCCCCCTCCGTCACCTCAGTTTGGACAGGAACCCTGTTGCCAAAATTAAAAAAAATGACCTTTCTGGGCTTGGAGGTCTGACACACTTGTCTCTCAGCGATTTGCCAAATTTACGGGATGTCGATCCGTACAGTTTTAAAGATTTAACTTCTCTCCTCGTCCTGGATTTGTCCAACAACCGCAACTTAATAGCTCTAAGTTCGGAAGTGTTTTATGGCTTGGACTCTTTACAAGAGCTGAACTTGGCCAATTCGGGGGTGTCGAACTTCCCCAAGGAGACTCTGCGCCACTTACCGTCCATGAAGGTCATTAGCTTAGGAGTGAACGTTAACTGTGTCAAGTCTGTGAAGGAAAGACCGTTCCACCATGAGAAGGGGCTGGTCATGAAAGAAGTCTTACTCTGTCGAGATGAGAATGGCTCCGTTTCAGCCCAAGACGTTTTGTAATTTTTGTTCCTGTGCCGAACGTCGCCCTCCAAATCACAGTGCCTTCTTCTTAACCAATAGTAATTTATTTCTACATTTCTACAAGGGATTTTCTAATCTGTATTTGCATGAGCTTTTTCTAAAGCATGGATCTGTTTAGAGAAACTCACCCAAGATCTTCTGGTTGACGAAACGTTTTATTATTCAGCCAGGAACAAATTATATTGTTGTTGCCAACATAAAGAAAGTTTTTAACTCTGCAAAGTGTTAAAAAATTTTTAAAAAACATACCCAGGTATCCTTGCGATATATGATAAGTGCCTTAATACGTTCCTAGCTTCTCAGATCATCTCTACAGCGATGGTGGAATCTTCTCACTGATCATGGGGGCTCTGGAATGGAGATTCCAAGGAATTTTTTCTTTTTTTAACCACTGTTGACAATGGACTGCTTCTTGTATAGTTTTTTTTTGCATTGCTTGGGGTATAAATGTTCATGTTCAGTGAGTGACACTTGGCCTATTGATTCACAGAACCCTCGCCTATTGATTCACAGAACCCTCGCCTATTGATTCACAGAACCCTCAGCTCGTTCCTTAATCTGCACATCAGCAGGAATAGAGACCTCATGAGCGGAAATAGAGACCTCATTATCCTTAGAGAGGGTTTGGACATCGTGTTTTGGATGTTTTAAGGTTAGACCAACTCCAAGGCAGCTTCCATTTAACTACATGAAAAACAAAGTGTTCTGTAGATAAAATGAGGAAAATTAGGATATAGGATTAGGATATAAATACATATTAGATGGTAGAACACTGGGCTTGGTTTGAGCATGTGTGTAGAGCAGGTCCCCCTATTACTGGGATAATAATGTTAAATCCCCTTATGTGATTTACCAGCTACAGCCAACATGAGATGTCTCGGTGTATCCAGTGGCCAATCTCCCACCTGGTTCAAATGCCAACTGCTGTGGAGAGTTCTAAATCCAATGTGGCCTCTTTGTGTAGTCCAGCAGCTGTACGGCTAAGTTTCCCATAATACTTGCTCGATGGCTGCAAGATGGTGCAGATCTTAACGTGATAGGGAATCCGATTTCATCCTTTGTCTTGAACCGATTTCAGCTTAAATCAAGGGGGAAAGCTTCCAGGTAATTGAACCTTGTGTGGCGGTTTTCCCTATCTGCCGTACATTTTTACCCGGTTCACTGTGGTAGTTCCGGTGACTTTGGGTTTTCAGGACCAGTTTGGTTTTTGTTTCCTTGCTTTTGTACTTTTATAGGACAAGGAAGAATAGAATTTCAATTTCCATTAGGATTGAGACTGTAGATTTATTTAGATTCTTGCCGGTGAATAGAAAACTAAAACCTCCCAGAAACAACTTTCTACAATATTGTTAAAACAAAGACTTTTGCCTTTCCTGCCATCTTGGTTAATGCGTAAAGCTTGGTAGACACATCACAAATCTGTACGATTAGGTCCACCTATCGCTGGGTACACAAGTCTCAAAATATATAAAGCCTATCTACAGTAGAGGGAAAACTTTCGTGATTGACATGTTTCCCACAATCATGTCCCCGACTCCCTATACTCTAGTTCAGAGGTCCGACTGAGGGCAAGGGACATTTGCCAACGTAATTTTCAATGCCAACGGTGAGCGGTTCTCTGCATCGCCAGCATTTTTCCATTTTCAAGTGGTCCACAGACGAGCAATATCTTTATAGACTGTAACCTTAAGGGTCTCCGATACACATTGATGTTTACAGATATTTTAGTTCTCCTTTCAGTAATCCATTGTAACAATATAATTGATGGAAGTTTTTTTTTCTGCTAGATTTTTGAAAATCTCCAGTTTGCACTGCTAATACCTGCTGGGGTTCAATGTGACTTCATATATTCCTTATTTTATTCTAAAGGTTCTATATTCATGTGGGTTTGTTAAAATGGAACTTGGTTTTGTATTAAAATGTTTTTTTATTGGGCAGTGTGAATGTAATTCCTTTATATTGGAAACGGTGGACAGGATTGGGTAACTGGTAAAGGGTGGGTTGGTAGAAGTAGATAAGGCGGGTTTAAGGGGAGGAGTCATTCCTGTTTCCTGATAATGTCCCTTTTAATCGATGTTGACCTGAAAATAAAATGAATGAAAAACACTGCATTGAAATTTTAAACCTTTATCAAAAAAAGAAAAGTAATGATTAACCTGCAACTGTATCTGCAGTCTCATTGGATGCCCCAGGAGGCTGGGCTATGATGTTACCTCACCACCTACCCACCCCCTCCTCCTCCAATTTAATTCGATCTCTTCCTGGTTTCTTCTGCTTTCTCCTGCACTGGGCATGTGCCAACCGCAGATTAGAAGAAGGAACGAAGTATTGAGACCCGAATCAGAACCTCCCATCCCCTACCTTTCTGATTGGGGATTTCTTCATATCTTGGGCTGTGCAGCACATAGAAAGGTGGTTGATGGCTCATTTTAAAGGTAGGAACCTGGCCTTTCATTTAAAATCAACTTGTTTGGAGACCATAGTTCCCCTTTAATGGCAAATATTGGACTGTTTGCCATGTATTGTCTGGTTATTATTAGTTTGCTGGCAGGTATCCGGAACCGAGCGGATCATTCAGAACTTCAGAACGTAGTTTCGAAGGTTACCGAATGTAGGAGGTTATTTTTGCTAATCATCGAAAATAACCTTGTACGTCCGATAACCCTCAAAAGTACATTGCGTTTTCGGATCTTTGGCTTTTTCCCAAGTTCCGTTAATCTGAAAACGGTATGAAACTTCCGAGTTTCAGACTTCTCTATCCAGTAGCAGCCCTAATGGCATACCTCCCAGCTTTCCCAGAACGGTCACTCATCCCACTGTCCCAGATCGCCTGATGATTGTCCCGTTGCCTAAGTTCCGTTTTGCTCTGTATTGTTCCAGCTGGTGGGGGGGGTGGGGGTGGAAGTTCCGTATTTTTTCTTTCCCAACAAGACTTTATTTATACCTGACACCACCAGCCAGTAGCGAGCGGTTTTCCTCGAGGAGCACAGGACAGGAATCTCCTCTGCTGCTGAAGACAGGAGGTATGGGAGGCCAGTAAGGCCCAGTACCCACAAATTTAGGATGACCCGATATTCCTTCACACAGACCTACAGGTCGGTATTCTGTTGGTAGGAAATTAAAGAGGTAAAGCCAATATTTCCACCTGATCGATCTTGTGGCCCATTAAAGTATAGACCATAATTTACCCACGGACCCAGTCACTCGGACCAGTAAATCATAGTCTGTCCTGGGGTTTGTATCGGCCCTGACGTACAAGAACTCGGTTCAATAAAATATCCAAAGTAAATGTCGCCATGAGGCGTTAAACCTGAAATGGTTTCCATTCATTTCTACGTCGTTGTAATAAATGTCGACGTCCATATTGTTTTCCTGGTTCCTTTCACGTCCTTTTCAGGGATAAAAACCCTTTTCAGGAATTACAAAGAAACTATTGTTCTCAGAGCAGGAGAACGCGGATCCATGAATCTGTATTTGCAGGATAAAGGGGCCAGTAAACTCCTGCTCCTTGTATAATTTTCTATGAGAGAATCGCTATTCTTCTCTGTTTAGGATGGCCGACCCTTCGAAACAAGAGATTTCATTCCAATTGGGAGGGTTGAACTAGATATATTGAAAAATCTCAGAACTGTAGAAGACGTCGTCCCTGGCACAGCCGCAGGTTAGGTGGAAATCATGGATTCTATTCCATATGTAGGTTTTCTTTCTCTCACGTGGGGAACATTGGGTTTTATTAGTCTACCGCGATGCACTCCTAGGTCTTGTCAAGTCTCAAACACGATTTATTAAAGGTGATTTGGTCCCAGTTCTAGGACCTTTCTGAAGGAGTTTGGCTTGCGAAAGGTCCTAGAACTCGGACCGAAACGTTGCCTTTAATAAATCGTGTTTGAGACTTGACAAGACCTAGGAGTGCATTTGACTTTTTGCTTTGGCATTTGATCTGGTATCTACATTCCGGCCATTTGCACCCACACTGGACTATTTATTTATATAAATAGACAATCTCCATTTACCATGTGCTAATGGTACCGTCCATCACCATGTGACTATAATGGTACCGTCCATCACCATGTGTGCTAATGGTACCGCCATCACCATGTTCTAATGGTACCGTCCTCACCATGTTCTAGTGGGGTACCGTCCATCACCATGTGCTATGGTACCGCCCATCACCAGTGCTAATGGTACCGTCCATCACATGTTCTAGTGGTACCGTCCATCACCATGTTCTAATGGAACCGTCCATCCACATGTGAAGGTACCGTCCTCACATGTTGCTAATGGTACCGTCCATCACCATGTGTAATGGTACGTCCATCACCATGTGCTAAATGGTACAGTCACATCTACCATGTTCTAATGGTACCGTCCATCACCAGTTCTAATGGTACCGCCAATCACCATGTTCTAGATGGTACCGTCCCACAACTGTGCTAAGGTACCGTCCATCACCATGTCAATGGTACCGTCCATCACCATGTAGTGCTAATGGTACCGTCCATCACCATGTGCAATGGTACCGTCCATCACCCTGTGCTAATGGGTACCGTCCATACACCATGTTCTAATGGTACCGTCCATCACCATGTTCCTAATGGTGTACCGTCCCATCACCATGTTCTAATGGTTACCGTCCATCACCATGTTCTAATGGTACCGTCCATCACCATGTGCTATGGTACCGTCCATCACCATGTGCGAATGGTACCGTCCATATACACCATGTGCTAATGGTACCGTCCACTCACCATGTGATAATGGTACCGTCCATCACCTGTTGCTAATGGTACCGCCTTAGTCCACACCATGTTCTAATGGTACCGGCCATCACCATGTCTCTATGGTACCGTTCCATCACCATGTTCTAATGGTTACCGTCCAGTATCACCATGTGCTAGTGGTACCGTCCATCCACCATGTGCTAATGGTACCGTCCATCACCATGGGTAGGTACGTCCTCACCATGTGATGTGAGTACCGTCCATCACCATGTGCTAATGGTACCGTCCATCACCATGTGCTAATGGTACCGTCCATCACCATTGCTAATGGTACCGTCCATCACCAGTGCTAATGTACCGTCCATCACATGCTGACTCACCATGTGCTAGTGTACCGTCCATCACCATGTGCTAATGGTACCGTCCATTCACCATGTTCTAATGGTACCGTCCACACCATGTCTATGGTACCGTCATCACCATGTGCTATGGTACCGTCCATCACCATGTGCTAATGGTACCGTCCATCACCATGTGCTAATGTACCGTCCCATCACCATGTGCTAATGGTACCGTCCACACCATGTGTAATGGTACCGTCATCACCATGTCTAATGGTACCGTCCCATCACCATGTGCTAATGGTACCGTCCATCACCATGTGGCTAATGGTACCGTCCATCACCATTTGCTAATGGTACCGTCCATCACACATGTGTAATCCTGTACAGTCCCATCACCATGTTCTAATGTGTACCGTCCATACCATGTGCTAATGGTAATCCGTTCCATCACCATGTGCTAATGTACCGTCCATCACCATGTCTAATGGTACCGTCCATCACACATGTGCTATGGTACCGTCCATCACCATGTCAGTGGGTGGTACCGCCATCACATGGCTAGTGGTACCGTCCTCACCATGTGCTAGTGGTACCGTCCATCACCATTGTGCTAGTGGTACCGTCCATCACACCATGTGCTAGTGGTACCGTCCATCACCAGTGCTATGGTACCGCCCCTCACCATGTGAGTGGTACCGTCCATCACCATGTGCTAATGCCGGATACCGTCCATCACCATGTTCTATGGTCCGTCCATCACCAGTGCTAGTGGTACCGCCCATCACGTGCTGGTACCGTCCATCAAACCATGTGTAGGTACCGTCCATCACCATGTGCTAATGGTACCGTCCATCACCATGTGCTAATGGTTACCGTCCATCACCATGTTCTAATGGTACCGTCCATCACAATGTGCTAGTGGTACCGTCCATCACCATGTGCGATATGGTACCGTCCCATCAACCAGGCTAATGGTACCGTCCATCACCATGTGCTATGGTACCGTCATCACCATGTTCTTAATGGTACCGTCCATCACCATGTGCTAGTGGTACCGTCCATCACATGGCTAGTGTACCGTCCATCACCATGTGCTTGTGGTACCCGTCCCTAACCATGTTGCTAGTGGTAGTCCTATCAACATGGTCTAGTGGTACGTCCATCACCATGGCTATGGTACCGTCCATCACATGGGCTAGTGGTACCGTCCATCACCATGTGCTAATCGGTACCGCCATCACCATGTGCTAGTGGTACCGTCCATCACCATGTTTAGTTCGGGTACCGTCCATCACCATGTTCTAGTGGTACCGTCCATCACCATGTCTAGTGTACCGTCATCAAACTGTGCTAGTGGTACCGTCCCATCACCATGTGCTAGTGGTACGTCTATCACCATGTGTAGTGAGGTACCGTCCATCACCATGTTGTCAGTGGTACCGTCCATCACCATGTGCTAGTGGTACGTCCATCCCAGTGGCAGTTGTACTTCATCACATGTGCTATGGTACCGTCGACGTGTAGTGGTACCGTCCATCACCATGTGTAGTTGGTACCGTCCATCACCATGTGCTAGTGGTTACCGTCCTCACATGTGCTAGTGTAGTCCATCACCATGTTTAATGGTACCGGTCCATCACCAGTGTATAGTGGTACCGTCCATACCATGTGCTAATGGTACCGTCCATCACCATGTGCTAATGGTACCGTCCATCACCATGTGTCTAATGGTACCGCCCATCACCAGTGCTAATGGTACCGTCCATCACCATGTGCTATGGTACCGTTCAATCATGTTGCTAATGGTACCGTCCATCACATGTGCTAGTGGTACCGTCCATCACATGTGCTAATGGTACCGTCTCATCACCATGTTCTAATGGTACCGTCCATCACCATGTGCTAATGGTACCGTCCATCACCATGTTCTAATGGTACCGCCCATCACCATGTGCTAATGGTACCGTCCATCACCATGTGCTATGGTAAGTCCTCACCTGTTCATGGTACCGCCCATCACATGTGCTAATGGTACCGTCCATCACCATGTGCTAGTGGTACGTCCATCACCATGCTATGGTACCGTCCATCACCATGTCTAATGGTTACCGTCCATCACCATGTGCTATGGTACGTCTACCCATGTGTCTGCAATGGGTACCGCGTCCATCACCATGTGCTAATGGTACCGTCATCACCATGTTCTAATGGTACCGTCCATCACCATGTGCTATGGTACCGTCATCACCATGTCATGGTACCGTCCATATGTGAATGTCGTCTACTCTAAGTACGTCATCACCATGGGCCAATGGTACCGTCCATCACATGTGCCAATGTACCGTCCATCACCATGTGCTAATGGTACCGTCCATCACCATGTTCTAATGGTACGTCCATCACCATGTGCCAATGTACCGTTCCATCACATGTGCTAATGGTACCGTCCATCACCATGTTCTAATGGTACGTCCATCACCATGGGCTATGGTACCGTCCATCACCATGTGCTAGTGGTAACGTCCATCACCATGTGCATATGGTACCGCATCACCATGTGCTAATGGTACCGTCCATCACCATGTTCTAATGGTACCGTCCATCACCATGTGCTAATGGTACCGTCCATCACCATGTGCTAATGTTTACCGTCCATCACCATGTGCTAATGGTACAGTCCATCACCTGTGCTAATGGTACCGTCCATCCACATGGTCTCATGGGACCGTCCATCACATGTGCTAATGGTACCGCCATCACCATGTGCTAATGGTTACCGTCCATCCACCATGTGCTAATGGTACCGTCCATCACCAGTGTGCTAAATGGTAACCGTCCATCACCATGTGCTATGGTACGTCCATCACCATGTGCTAATGGTACCGTCCATCACCATGTGCTAATGGTACCGTCCATCCACCATGTGCTAATGGGACCGTCCATCACCATGTGTGCTAATGGTACCGTCCATCACCATGTGCTAATGGTACCGTCATCACCATGTGCTATGGTACCGTCCATCAAATGTGCTAGTGGTACCGTCCATCACCATGTTCTAATGTACCGTCCATCACCATGTCTCATGGTACCGTCATCCCAGTGAGATAGGGTACCGTCCATCACATGTGCAATGGTACGTCATCACCATGTGCTAATGGTACCGTCCATCACCCATGTGCTAATGGTACCGTCCATCAACCATGTGCTAATGGTACCGTCCATCACCATGTGCTAATGGTACCGTCCATCACCATGTTCTAATGGACCGTCCATACCAGTGTCTAATGGTACCGCCATCACCATGTGCTAATGGTACCGTCCATCACCATGTGCTAATGGTACCGTCCATCACCATGTGCTAATGGTACCGTCCATCACCATGTGCTAATGGTACCGTCCATCACATGTGCTAGTGGTACCGTCCATCACCATGTTCTCAGTGGGTACCGTCCATCACATGTGCTAATGGTACCGTCCATCACCATGGCTAATGGTACCGTCCATCACCATGTTGCAAGGTACCGTCATCCCATGTGCTAATGGTAACGTCCATTCACCATGTGCTAGTGATGGTACCGTCCATCACCATGTGCTAATGTACCGTCCATCACCATGTGCTAATGGTACCGTCATCACCATGTTCTAATGGTACCGTCCATCACCATGTGCTAATGGTACCGTCCATCACATGTGCTAAGGTTACCGTCCATCACCATGTGCTAGTGGTACCGTCCATCACCAGTGTTCTAATGGTACCGTCCATCACCATGTTGCTAGTGGTACCGTCCATCACCTGTGCTAATGGTATCACGTCATCACCATGTGTAATGGTACGTCCATCACCATGTGCTAATGGTACCGCCATCCATGCTTATGGTAACGTCCATCACCATGTGCTAATGGTACCGTCCATCACCATGGCGCTAGATGGTAACCGCCATCACCATGTGCTAATGGTACGTCCTCATTGCTAAGGTACCCCATCACCATGTCTAATGGTTACATCCACTCACCATGTGCTATGGTACCGTCCATCACCATGTGCTAATGGTACCGTCCATCACCATGTGCTAATGGTACCGTCCATCACCATGTGTAAAGTACCGTCCCCCTGTGTAATGGTAGTCCATCACAGTTGCTAATGGTACGTCCATTCACCATGTGGAATGGTACCGTCCATCACCATGTGCTAATGGTACCGTCCATCACCATGTGCTAATGGTACCGTCCATCACCATGTGCTAATGGTAACGTCCATCACCATGTGCTAATGGTACCGTCCATCACCATGTGCTAATGGTACAGTCACATCACCATGTGCTAATGGTACCGTCCATCACCATGTGCTAATGGTACCGTCCATCACCATGTGCTAATGGTACCGTCCATACACCATGTGTAATGGTACCGCACCTCACCATGTGTAATGGTACCGTCCATCACCATGTGCTAATGGTACCGTCCATCACCATGTGCTAACTGGTACCGTCCATCACCCAGGTTCTAATGGTACCGTCCATACCATGTTAATGGTACGTCATCACAATGTGTAGTGGTAACGTCCATCACATGTTCTAATGGTACCGTCCATCACCATGGCTAATGGTACCGTCATCACCATGTGCTAGTGGTACCGTCCATCCACCATTGCTAGTGGGACGTCCATCACCATGTGCTAATGGTACCGTCCATCACCATGTGCTTAGTGGTACCGTCCATCACCATGTGCTATGGTACCGTCTCCTCACCATTGTGCTAATGGTAACGTCCATCACATGTGCTAATGGTACCGTCCATCACCATGTGCTAATGGTACCGTCCATCACCATGTGTAATGGTACGTCCATCACCAGTGTGCTATGGTACCGTCCATCACCATGTTCTAATGGTACCCGTCCATCACATGTTCTAATGGTACCGTCCATCACCATGTGCTAATGGTACCGTCCATCACCATGTGCTAATGGTACCGTCCATCACCATGTGCTAATGGTACCGCCCATCACCATGTGCTAGTGGTACCGTCCATCACCATGTGCTAATGGTACCGTCCATCAACCATGTGATATGGTACCGCCATCCACCATGTGCAGTTGTGGTACCGTCCATCACCATGTGCAATGGTACCGTCCATCACCTGCTAATGGTACCGTCCATCACCATGTGCTAATGTACCGTCCATCACCATGTTATTAATGGTACCGTCCATCACCATGTGCTAATGGTACCGTCCATCACCATGTTTAAAATGGTACCGTCCATCACCATGTTATTAATGGTACCGTCCATCACCATGTGCTAATGGTACCGTCCATCACCATGTGCTAATGGTACCGTCCATCACCATGTGCTAATGGTACCGTCCATCACCATGTGCTAATGGTACCGTCCATCCCATGTGCAATGTACGTCCATCACCATGTGCTAATGGTACCGTCCATCACCATGTCTTGGTACCGTCCATCACCATGTGCTAGTGGTACGTCCATAACCATGTGCTAGTGGACGTCCATCAAGTCAGTGGTACCGTCCACACCATGTCTAATGGTACCGTCCATCACCATGGCTAATGGTAACGTCATCACCAGTGCTAAGGTACCGCCATCACCATGTGCTGTGGTACGTCATCACATGTGCTAATGGTACCGTCCATCACCATGTGCTAAGGTAACCGTCCATCACCATGTATTAATGGTACCGTCCATCACCATGGTCTAATGGTACCGTCCATCACCATGTGCTAATGGTACGTCCATCACATGTGCTATGGTACCGTCCATCACCATGTGTAATGGTACCGTCCATCACCACGTTCTAATGGTACCGTCCATCACCATGTGCTATGGTCCGTCATCACCAGTGCTAGTGTACGTCCATCACCATGTGCTAAGTGTACCGTCCATCACCATGTGCTAATGGTACCGTCCATCACCATGTGCTAATGGTACCGTCCATCACCATGTGCTAATGGTACCGTCCATCACCATGTGCTAGTGGTACCGTCCATCAACCATGTGCTAGTGGTACCGTCCATCACCATGTTCTAATGGTACCGTCCATCACCATGTGCTAGTGGTACCGTCCATCACCATGTTCTAAGTGGTACCGTCCATCACCATGTGCATGTTGTACCGTGCCATCACCATGTGCTAATGGTACCGTCCATCACAGGTGCTAATGGTACCGTCCATCACCATGTGCTAATGGTACCGTCCATCACCATGTTCTAATGGTACCGTCCATCCACCATGTGCTAATGGTACCGTCCATCACCATGTGCTAATGGTACCGTCCATCACCATGTGCTAATGGTACCGTCCATCACCATGTCCTAATGGTACCGTCCATCACCATGTTCTAATGGTACCGTCCATCACCATGTGCTATGGTACCGTCCATCACCATGTCTAAATGGGTACCGTCCATCACCATGTGCTAGTGGTACCGTCCATCACCATGTCCTAGTGGTACCGTCCATCACCATGTTCTAGTGGTACCGTCCATCACCATGTGCTAATGGTACCGTCCATCACCATGTGCTAGTGGTACCGTCCATCACACATGTGCTAATGGTACCGTCCATCACCATGTTCTAATGGTACCGTCCATCACCATGTGTAATGGTACCGTCCATCACATGTTCTAATGTACGCCATCACCTGTGCTAATGTACGTCCATCACCAGAGCTAATGGTACCGTCCATCACCATGTGCTAATGGTACGTCCATCACCCATGGTGTAGTGGTACCGTCCATCACCATGTGCTAATGGTACGTCCATCACCATGTTCTAATGGTACCGTCCATCACCATGTGCTAATTACCGTCCATCACAATGTTAATGGTACCGTCCATCACCATGTGCTAATGGTACCGTCATCACCATGTTCTAATGGTACCGTCAATCACCATGTGCTAATGGTACGTCATCACCATGTTTTAATGGTACCGTCCATCACCATGTCTAATGGTACCGTCCATCACATGTTGCTAATGGTACCGTCATCACCATGTGCTAAGGTACCGTCCATTCACATGTGCTAATGGTACCGTCCATCACCATGTGCTAATGGTACCGTCCATCACCCATGTGCTAGTGGTACCGTCCATCACCATGTGCTAATGGTACGTCCATCACCAGGATGCTAATGGTACCGTCCATACCATGTGCTAATGGTACCGCCATCACCATGGTGCTAATGGTACCGTCATCACCATGGTCTAATGTACCGTCCATCACCATTGCTAATGGTACCGTCCATCACCATGTGTAATGGTACGTCCATCACCATGTGCTAGTGGTGTACCGTCCATACCATGTGCTAATGGTACCGTCCATCACCAGCTTGATGGTCCGTCATCCATGGTAATGGTTAACGCCATCACCATGTGCTAATGGTACCGTCCATCACCGTTCTATGGTACCGCATCACATGTGCTGTGGTACCGTACCATCACCATGTGCTATTCGGTACCGTCCATCACCATGTGCTTAATGGTACACGTCCATCACCTGTGCTAATGGTACCGTCCATCACAGTGCTAATGGTACGTGCCATCACCATGTGCTAATGGTACCGTCCATCACCTGTGCTAATGGTACCGTCCATCACCATGTGCTATGGTACCGTCATCACCATGTGCTAATGGACTACGTCCATCACCATGTTCTAATGGTACGTCCATCACCATGTGCTAATGGTACCGTCATCACCATGTTCTAATGTACCGTCATCACCATGTGCTATGGTACCGTCCATCACCATGTGCTAATGGTACCGTCCATCAACCATGTTCAATGTACCGTCATCCATGTGCTAATGGTACCGTCCATCACCATGTGCTAGTGGTACCGTCCATCACCATGTGCTAATGGTACCGTCCATCACCATGTGCTAATGGTACCGTCCATCACCATGTGCTAATGGTACCGTCCATCACCATGTGCTAATGGTACCGTCCATCACCATGTTCTAATGGTACCGTCCATCACCATGTTCTAATGGTACCGTCCATCACCATGTGCTAATGGTACCGTCCATCACCATGTCTAATGGTACCGTCCATCACCATGTGCTAATGGTACCGTCCATCACCATGTGCTAATGGTACCGTCCATCACCATGTGCTAGTGGTACCGTCCATCACCATGTTCTAATGGTACCGTCCATCACCATGTTCTAATGGTACCGTCCATCCCATGTTCTAGTGGTACGCATCACCATGTGCTAATGGTACCGTCCATCACCATGTGCTAATGGTACCGTCCATCACCATGTGGCTGTGGTACCGTCCATCACCATGTGCTAATGGTACCGTTCCATCACCATGTGCTAATGGTACCGTCCATCACAGTGTAATGGTACGTCATCACCATGTGCTAATGGTACCGCCTCACATGTGTAGTGGTACGTCCATCCACCATGTATAGTGTACCGTCCATCACCATGTGCTAGTGGTACCGTCCATCACCAGGTGCTAGTGGTAAGTCCATCACCATGTGCTAGTGGTACCGTCCCAGTCACACCATGTGCTAAGTGGTACCGTCCATCACCATGTGTGCTAATGGTACCGTCCATCACCATGTGCTAATGGTACCGTCCATAAAGTGATGTCCGTCCATCACCATGTGCTAGTGGTACCGTCCATCACCATGTGCTAGTGGTACCGTCCATCACCATGTGCTAGTGGTACCGTCCATCACCATGTGCTAATGGTACCGCCCATCACCATGGCTAGTGGTACCGTCCATCACCATGTGCTAGTGGTACCGTCCATCACCGATGGTCTAATGGTACCGCTCCATCACCATGTGCTAATGGTACCGTCCATCACCATGTTCTAATGGTGTACCGTCCATCACCATGTGATAGGGTACCGTCCATCACCATGTGGCTAAGGGTACCGTCCATCACCATGTTTAATGGTACGTCCCCCATGTCTAGTGGTACCGTCATCACCATGTGTAGTGGTACCGTCCATCACCATGTGCTAATGGTACCGTCCATCACATGTGCTAATGGTACCGGCCATCACCATGTTCTAATGGTACCGTCCATCACCATGTGCTATGGTACGCATCACCATGTGTAATGGTACCGTCCATTACCATGTGCTAATGGTACCGTCCATCACACATGTGCTAATGGTACCGTCCATCACCCTGTCTTAATGGTACCGTCCATCACCATGTGCTATGGTACCGTCATCACCATGTGCTAATGGTACCGTCCATCACCATGTTTAATGGTACCGTATCCTCACATGTGCTGTGGGTACCGTCCATCACCATGTGCTAATGGTACCGTCCATCACCATGTGCTATATGGTACCGTCCATCACCATGCTAATGGTACCGTCCATCACCATGTGCTAATGGTAACCGTCCATCACCATGTGCTAGTGGTACCGTCCATCACCATGTGCTAATGGTACCGTCCATCACATGTGCTAATGGTACCGTCCATCACCATGTGCTAATGGTACCGTCCATCACCATGTGCTAATGGTACCGTCCATCACCATGTGCTAATGGTACCGTCCATCACCATGTTCTAATGGTACCGTCCATCACCATGTGCTAATGGTACCCGTCATCACCATGGGCTAATGTGTACCGTCCATCACCATGTTATAATGGTACCGTCCATCACCATGTGCTAATGGTACGCCCATCACCATGTGCATAATGGGTACCGTCCATCACCATGTTTAATGGTACCGTCCATCACCAGGGTAATGGTACCGTCATCACCATGTGCTAATGGTACCGTCATCACCATGTCTAATGGTTACCGTCAATCACCATGTTCTAATGGTACCGTCCATCACCATTGCTAATGGTACCGTCCATCCCACCATGTGTAAGGTACCGTCCATCACCATGTTATGGTACCGTCCATCACCAGTTAATGGTACGCCATCACCATGTGCTAATGGTACCGTCCATCACCATGTCTAATGGTACCGTCCATCACCATGTGCTAGTGGTACCGTCCATCACCATGTGCTAATGGTACCGTCCATCACCATGTGCTAATGGTTACGTCCATCACCATGTGCTAATGGTACCGTCCATCACCATGTTCTAATGGTACCGTCCATCACCATGTGCTAATGGTACCGTCCATCACCATGTGCATAATGGTAACGTCATCACATGTGAGTGCCGTCCATCACCATGTGCTAATGGTACCGTCCATCACCTGTTCTACTGGTACCGTCCATCACCATGTTCTAGTGGTACCGTCCATCACCATGTCCTAGTGGTACCGTCCATCACCATGTTATTAATGGTACCGTCCATCACCATGTGCTAGTGGTACCGTCCATCACCATGTGCTAGTGGTACGGCCATACTGTGCTATGCGTCGTCCATCACCATGTGCTAGTGGTACCGTCCATCACCATGTGCTAGTGGTACCGTCCACACCATGTGCTAATGGTACGTCCATCACATGTGATACGTCCATACATGTGCTAGTGGTACCGTCCATCACCATGTGCTAGTGGTACCGTCCATCACCATGTGCTAATGGTACCGTCCATCACCATGTGCTAGTGGTACCCGTCCATCACCATGTGCTAGTGGTACCGTCCATCACCATGTTCTAGTGGTACCGTCCATCACCATGTGCTAGTGGTACCGTCCATCACCATGTGCTATGGTACCGTCCATCACCATGTGCTAATGTACCGTCCATCACCATGGTGCTAGTGGTACCGTCATCACCATGTGCTAATGGTACCGTCCATCACCATGTGAATAGGTACCGTCCATCACCATGTTGCTAATGTACCGTCCATCACCATGTGCTAATGGTACGTCCATCACACATGGTGCGATGGTACCGTCCATCACCATGTGCTAATGGTTACCGTCCATACACATGTGCTAGTGGTACCGTCCATCACCCATGTTAAGTGGTACGTCCATCACCATGTGCTAGTGACGTCATCAATGTGCTAATGGTACGTCCATCACCATGTGCTAATGGTACCGTCCATCACCATGTGTAATGGTACCGTCCATCACCATGTGCTAGTGGTACCGTCCATCACCATGGTGAATGTACAGTCCATACATGTGCTAGTGGTACCGTCCATACCATGTGCTATGGTACCGTCCATCACCATGTGCTATGGTAACGTCCATCACCATGTGCTATGGTACCGTCCATCACCATGTTCTAATGGTACGTCCATCACCAGTGCTAATGGTACCGTCCATCACCATGTGCTAAGTGGTACACGTCCATCACCATGTGCTAGTGGTACCGTCCATCACCATGTGCTAATGGTACCGTCCATCACATGTGCTAATGGTACGTCCATCACCATGTGAATGGTACGTCCATCACATGTTCATGGTACCGTCCATACCATGTGATATGGTACGTCCATCACCATGTGCTAATGGTACGTCCATCACCATGTGCTAATGGTACGTCCATCACCATGTTCTAATGGTACCGTCCATCACCATGTGCTAATGCGTACCGTCCATCACCATGTGCTATGGTACCGTTCCATCACCATGTTCTAATGGTTACGTCCATCACCATGTGCTAATGGTACCGTCCATCACCATGTGTAATGGTACCGTCCATCACCAGTGCTAGGTACGTCATCACCATGTGGCTAATGGTACCGTCCATCACCATGTTCTAGTGGTACCGTCCATCACCATGTGTCTAGTGGTTCCCTCATCACCATGTGCTAATGGTAACCGTTCATCACCATGTGCTAATGGTACCGTCCATCACATGTGAAGTGGTACCGTCCATCACCATGTGCTAATGGTACCGTCCATCACCATGTGCAGTGGTACCGTCCATCACATGTCTAGTGGTACCGTCCATCACCATGTGCTAGTGGTACCGTCCATCACCATGTGCTATGAGTACCGTCCACACCATGTGATAGTGGTAACGTCCATCACCATGTGCTATAGTGGTACGTCCATCACCATGTGCTATGGTACCGTCCATCACCATGTGCTAATGGTACCGTCCATCACCATGTGTAGGTACCGTCCATCACCATGTGCTGTGGTACCGTCCATTCACCATGGCTAAGTGGTACCGTCCATCACCATGTGCGAATGGTACGTCATCACCAGTGCTAGTGGTACCGTCCATCACCATGTGCTAGTGGTACCGTCCATCACCATGTGCTAATGGTACCGTCCATCACCATGTGCTAGTGGTACCGTCCATCACCATGTTCTAATGGTACCGTCCATCACCAAGTGCTAGTGGTACCGTCCATCACCATGTGCTAGTGGTACCGTCCATCACCATGTGCTAATGGTACCGCCATCACCATGTGCTAATGGTACCGTCATCACCATGTGTAATGTACCGTCCATCACCATGTGCTAATGGTACCGTCCATCACCATGTGCTAGTGGTACCGTCCATCACCATGTGCTAATGGTACCGTCCATCACCATGTGCTAATGGTACCGTCCATCACCATGTTCTAATGGTACCGTCCCATCACCATGTGCTAGTGGTACCGTCCATCACCATGTGCTATGGTACCGTCCATCACCATGTGCTAATGGTACCGTCCATCACCATGTTCTAATGGTACCGTCCATCACCATGGCTAGTGGACCGTCCATACCATGCTAATGGTCGCCTCACCATGTGCTAATGGTACCGTCCATCACAATGTGCTAATGGTACCGTCCATCACCATGTGCTAATGGTACCGTCCATCACCAAGTTCTAATGGTACCGTCCATCCACCATGTGCTAATGGTACCGCCCATCCACCATGTGCTAATGGTACCGTCCTCACCATGGCTAATGGTAACGCCCATCACCATGGCTAAGGTACCGTCCATCACCATGTGAGTGGTACCGCCCATCACCACATGTTCTAATGTACCGTCCATCACCATGTGCTAATGGTACCGTCCATCACCATGTGCTAATGGTACCGTCCATCACCAGTGCTAATGGTACCGTCCATCACCATGTGCTAATGGTACCGTCCATCACCATGTGTAATGGTACGTCCATACCATGTGCTAGTGGTACCGTCCATCACCATGTTATATGGTACCGTCCATCACCATGTTCTATGGTAACGTCCATCACCATGTGCTAATGGTACCGTCCATCACCATGTGCTATGGTACCGTCCATCACCTGTTTAGTGGTACCGTCCATCACCATGTGCTAAATGGTACCGTCCATCACCATGTGTCTAGTGGTACCGTCCATCACCATGTGCTAATCGGTACCGTCCATCACCATGTGCTAATGGTTACCGTCCATCACCATTTGCTAATGGTACCGTCCATCCACCATGGCTAATGGTACCGTCCATCACCATGGGAATGGTAACGTCCATCACCATGTGCTAATGGTACCGTCCATCACCATTGTGCTAATGGTACCGTCCATCACCATGTGCTAATGGTACCGTCCATCACATGTTCTAGTGGTACGTCATCACCATGTCTAATGGTACCGTCATCACCATGTTGTAATGGTTAACGTCCATCACATGTTCCTATGTACCGTCCATCACCATGTTCTAGTGGTACCGTCCATCACCATGTGCTAATGGTACCGTCCATCACCAATGTGCTAGGTACCGTCCATCACCTGTGCTAATGGTACGTCCATCACCATGTGCATGGTACCGTCCATCACCATGTGCTAATGGTACCGTCCTAACCATGTGTCTAGTGGTTACCGTCCATCACCATGTTCTAATGGTACCGTCCATCACCAGTTCTAATGTGTACCGTCCATATCCACCATGTGCTAATGGTACCGTCCAACCCATGGCGAATGGTCCGCCATCACCATGTGCTATGGTACCAGTCCATCACATGTGCTAATGGTACCGTCCATCACCATGTGCTAAGGTTACCGGTCCATCACCATGTGTCTAGTGGCGGTACAGTCATCACCATGTTTAATGGTACCGTCCAATCACCAGTGTGTAATGGTACCGTCCATCACCATGTCTAGTAAGTACATGTAATGGTACCGTCCATCACCTGCTATGGTACCGTCCATCACCATGTTATGGTACGTACCAGTTCTATGGTACCGTCCATCACCATGGTGCTAATGGTACACGTCACATCACGACATGTTCTAATGGTACCGTCCATCACCTGTGCTAATGGTACCGTCCATCACCATGTGCTAATGGTACCGTCCATCACATGTGCTAATGGTACCGTCCATCACATGTGCTAATGGGTACACGTCCATCACCATGTGCTATGGTACCGTCCATCACCATGTGCTAATGGTCCGTCCATCACCATGGTGCTAGATGGTACCGTCCATCATCCATGTGCTAATGGTACCGTCCATCACCATGTGCTAATGGTACCGTCCAGTCACACATGTTCTAATGGTACGTCCTCCACACATGTGCTATGGTACGTCCATCACCATGTTTAGTGTACCGCCATACATGTTTAATGGTACCGTCCATCACCATGTGCTAATGGTACCGTCATCACCATGTGCTAATGGTACCGTCCATCACCTGTTGCTAGATGGTACCGTCCATCACCATTGGCTAATGGTACCGGCTCAACATGTGCTAATGGTACCGTCCATCACCGTGCTAATGGTGTAACGTCCATCACCATGTTGAAGGTACCGTCCATCACATGTTATGGTAACGTCCATCCCATGTGCTACTGCGTACCGTCCATCACCATGTGCTAATGGTACCGTCCATCACATGTCTAATGGTACCGTCAACTTTCATGGTCCCGTCATCACCATGTGCTAATGGTAGTCCATCACCATGTGCCTAATGGTACCGTCCATCACCATGTGCTAAATGGTACGTCCATCCAGGCTAAGGGTGTAGCCTCCACCATTAAGTGCTTAATGGTACCGTCCATCACCATGTGCTAATGGTACGTCATCACCTGTGCTAATGGTACCGTCCATTACTAAGGTACGCCATCACCAGGTGCTATGGTTACACGTCATCACCATGTGCTAAATGGTACCGCCCATCACCATGGCTAGGGTACCGCCCATCACCATGTGCTAGTGGTCCGTCATACCAGTTCTAGTGGTACCGTCCATACACCATGTCTCTAATGGTGACCGTCCATCACCATGTGCTATTACCGTCCCATCACCATGTTCTAATGGTCACCCATACCATGTGCTAATGGTACGTCCATCACCATGTGCTAATGGTACCGTCCATCACCATGTGCTAATGGTACCGTCCATCACCATGTGCTAATGGTAACCGTCCATCACCATGTTGTAGTGGTACGTCTCAACCCATGTCAGTGGTACCGTCCATCACCATGTCTCTAGTGGTTACCGTCCATCACCATGTTCTAATGGTACACGTCCATCACCAATGTGCTAATGGTACCGTCAATCACCATGTGCTAATGGTACCGCCCATCCCATGTGCGCTAATGGTACCGCCATCACAGTGCTTAATGTACCGTCCATCACCATGTGTAGTGGTACCGTCCATCAACCATGTTACCTCTATGTCTAATGGTACCGTCCATCACCATGTTCTAATGGTTACCGTCCATCAACCATGTGATCTATGGTACGTCCATCACCATGTGTTAATGTACCGTCCCAATCACATGTGCTACTGGTACGTCCCTCACCATTGTCTATGGACCGTCCATAACCATGTGTAAATTGGTACGTCCCACCATGTCTACATGTTACCGCCATCACCAGTGCTAATGGTACCGTCCATCAACACCTGTTCTAATGGGTTACCGTCCCATAACCATGGTGCTAATGGGTACCGTCCATCCACCATGTGCTAGTGGTACCGTCCATCACCATGTTCTAATGGTACCGCCATCACCATGTGCTAATGGTACCGTCCATCCCATGTGCTAATGTACCGTCATACCATGTGCTAGGTAGTTTACCGTCATCACCATGTATTAGTGGTACCGTCCATCACACATCGTTCTAGTGGTGACCGTCCATCACCATTGCTAATGGTACGTCCATCCCCATGTGCTAATGGGACCGACCATCCATGTGCTAATGGTACGTCCATCACCATGTGCTAATGGTACCGTCCATCACCATGTGACCATAATGTGTACGTACCCCCATATACCTGTGCTAAT
Source organism: Hymenochirus boettgeri (assembly GCA_019447015.1). Classification (NCBI taxonomy): domain Eukaryota; kingdom Metazoa; phylum Chordata; class Amphibia; order Anura; family Pipidae; genus Hymenochirus; species Hymenochirus boettgeri. The sequence goes on along the minus strand of JAACNH010000174.1, from coordinate 130,290 downwards.
GGTAACGTCCATAACCATGATGTGCAATGGTACCGACATTACTATGTGCTTGACCATGTAAAGTATGGTATGTATGGACAGACTACGGCTTAGTCTGTATGGAGGACTCATATATGCTGTGAGTACACTAAAAGTAATGTGTTGGACAGTCTCGGAACTAGTACATGCATGACCATGACACTGGTATAGTACGGACGTAATGACTACACTAGGAATGAAGTTACTACCATGGGCTGGTTGGTAATGACGCATAGATAGTAATGACTAAAGGGACATCCTAGAATGTATCTGTAATGGACAGACATGATAGCAATAAGAATGCTGAGCCACGATAGTGGACGCTGGACAAGTAAACTAGACCATGTAGGATGTTAGTAAAGATCAGTATGGACGATGGAAGCTTCACAGGGATGTATGGATTATGGACAGTTACACTATGACAATATGGGCGAATGAGTAAAGGACTATAAGACTTACAACTACATCTCACTAGTAACATAGTTCAGGATGAATGGGATTTCAGGGTAAACTACAGGACTAGTAAATGTAGGACAGTACCACTCGTACCATAGGACATAGTAATGGACTGGAAGGACAGTACAACTAACAGTTAGGATTGTAATGGACAGTAGCATTAGAGGACATATAAATGACTTGTAATGGGACAGTACACGTGGACATTTATGGATTGTAATGGACAGTCCCACTAGGCATAGTAAGGACGTCATGGGACGTAATGCCACTAGGACCATAGTAATGAACCCGAGGAATGTTTAGACTGTGAACAGTCATCAGGACATATAATGGACTTAATGGACATGACCACTAGGACCATAGTAATGTGAATGGACAGTATACCATAGCTGAGAATGGGACTGTTGAAGTAGACATGTATGGACATATGGACAGTACAACTAGGTCCATATTATGGGACTAATGGCATAATCCACTAGGAATAGTAATGGAAGTAATGGCAGTATACGCGGACATAGTATCGAATGTTAAGGACAGTGACCAACTAGCGTAATGACTGTAATGGACATAACTGGGTAGATTATGCATACCACTAGGACCGATAATGGCTAATGGACAGACACTACGGACATAGTAAGGACTGTACCACTGGACAGTACCAAAGGACCCCATAGTAGACTTTATGACGTATACGGATAGAATGGCTGTAATGGACAGTACACACTAGGACAGTAGTAATGAAAAGGACTACTCCTAGGGACATAGAATGTGAATGGGAGCCACTCAGACAGAATGACGGACATGGAAGTCCATAGGATAGTAAAATGTTAATGGACAGTACCTAGGACACAGAATGGGACTAGGTACAAGTATAGATTAGTAAGGGTGAATGGACCAGTACCACTAGGATATAGTAATGCGACTGTAATGGACAGTAACATCAGGACATGTAGGCTATGTAATGAGCGTACCACTAGGGTACATGTAATAGGACTGTAATGGGACAGTACACACTATGGGTAATGGACAAATACGTAGAAATGGACTGTAAGTGGCACGAGTACGAACATTAGGCAATGGCAAATTGCAGTAATGAGGCCTGTAATGGACAGTACCACTAAGGACATTAGTAATGGGACTGTAATGGACAGTACCACTAAGGGACATTATAGTAAGGGACAGACCACTAGGACATATTAGGACCCCCCCATTTCTCTGGGTTTTAAAATGTATAGTAATGGACAGTACCACTAGACATAGTAATGGACTGTAATGGACAGTAACATACAGGACATGTAAGGACTGAATGGACAGTACACTAGGGAGACATAGTATGGAGACTGTAATGGACAGTACCACTTAGGAAATAGTAAGGACTGTAATGGACAGTCTGGGACTAAACGTATGACAGTCACGTCATAGTAATGGACTGTAATGGACAGTACCACTAGGACTATAAGAAGTATACATCACGGACACTATGCTGTAATGGCAGTACACTAGGGGGGGGGGACATAGCTAATGGACTGTAATGGACAGTACCACTAGGACATTGTAGTAATCCTGGACTGTAATGGACAGTAGTACGCCATAGGACCATATAGAGGAACTGTAATGGACAAGTACACTAGGACATAGTATGGACGTAATGGCCAGTACCACTAGGAATCAAGTTAATGGACCTGTAATGGGCAGTTTACCAACAGGACATAGTTAATGGGACTGGAATGGACAGTACCACAGGGACATAGTAATGGACTGTAATGGACGTAACAATAGGAATAGTTATGGACGTAATGGACAGTTCCACAGGGACATTCTGCTGATGGCGACAGGCATGTATGACGTATGGAAGTAGTACCACATAGGACAGGTAATGGACTGTAATGGACAGTACACGAGGACATAGTATTGGACTGTAATGGACGTACCACCAGCACTAGGACATAGTAATGACTGTAATGGGACAGACCACAAGGACATAGTATGGATGTAATGGACAGTACACCGGACCTGTAATGGACGTAAGGGAATATACGAGGACATAGTAATGGACTGGTAATGGACAGTACACTAGGACATAGTTAATGGACTGTAATGGACTTACACTAGGGGACATAGTAATGGACTGTAATGGGACGTACACAGGACATAGTAATGGCCTGTAATGGACAGTAACCATAGGAATAGTAATGGACTGTAATGGACAGTCTTACCACAGGGACATAGTTAATGGACTGTAATGGACAGTACGTACAGGACATAGTAATGGACTGTAATGGGACAGTACCACATAGGACATGTAAGGACTGTAATGGACAGTACCACAGGACATTAGTAAGGACTGTACATGGACAGTACTACCGAGGACATAGTATGGACTGTAATGGACCAGTACCACTAGGACATAGGTAATGACTGTAATGGACAGTACACAGGGGAATGAGTATGGACTGTAATGAACAGACCACTAGGACATTAGTAATGCGACGTATGGACAGTTACCACTCTAGGAGCAAGTACTGGATGTAATGGACAGTACCACAAGGACATAGTAATGGACTGTAATGGACAGTACCACAGGGACATAGTAATGGACAGTACCACTAGGACATAGTAATGGACAGTACCACTTGGACATAGTAATGGACTGTAATGGACAGTACCACTAGGACATAGTTATGGACTGTAATGGACAGTACCACTAGGACATAGTAATGGACTGTAATGGACAGTACCACTAGGACATAGTAATGGACTGTAATGGACAGTACTATGTCCCGGCGCGTGCCTGCTCTCTAAATACGTATTCTCACCACATGTACAGTATGCTGCTCTAAATACAGTATTCTCACCACACGTGTACAGTATGCTCTCTAAATACAGTATTCTCACCACACATGTACAGTATGCTCTCTAAATACAGTATTCTCACCACACATGTACAGTATGCTCTCTAAATACAGTATTCTCACCACACATGTACAGTATGCTCTCTAAATACAGTATTCTCACCATACATGTACAGTATGCTCTCTAAATACAGATTCTCCACATAATGTACAGTATGCTCCTAAATACAGTATTCTCACCAACATGTACAGTATGCTCTCTAAATACAGATTCTCACAACACATGTACAGTGTATGCTCTCTAAATACAGTATTCTCACCAACATGTACAGTATGCTCTCAAATACAGTATTCTCACCACACGTGTACAGTAGCTCTCTAAAACAGTATTCCACCTACACGTGTACAGTATGCTCTCTAAACAGTATTCTCACCAACACTGTACAGTATGCTCTCTAAATACAGTATTCTCACCATACGTGTACAGTATGCTCTCTAAATACAGTATTCTCACCATACATGTACAGTATGCTCTCTAAACAGTATTCTCACCATACATGTACAGTATGCTCTCTAAATACAGTATTCTCACCATACATGTACAGTATGCTCTCCTAAATACAGTATTCTCACCATACGTGTACAGTATGCTCTCTAAATACAGTATTCTCACCCTACTGTACATGTATGCTCTCTAAATACAGTATTCTCACCATACATGTACAGTATGCTCTCTAAATACAGATTCTCACCATACATGTACAGTTTGCTCTCTAAATACAGTTCTCACCATACATGTACAGTATGCTCTCTAAATACAGTATTCTCACCATACGTGTACAGTATGCTCTCTAAATACAGTATTCTCACCATACATGTACGTATGTCTCTCTAAATACAGTATTCTACCATAGTACAGTATGCTCTAAATACAGTATTCTCACCATACTGTACAGTATGCTCTCTAAATACAGTATTCTCACCATACGTGTACAGTATGCTCTCTAAATACAGTATTCTCACCATACATGTACAGTTATGCTTCTAAATACAGTATTCTCACCATACATGTACAGTATGCTCTCTATAATTACAGTATTCTCACCTAAATGTACAGTATTCTCTCTAAATCAGTATTTCTCACCATACATGTACAGTATGCCTCTCCTAAACTACAGTATCTCACCATACATGTACAGTATGCTCTCTAAATACAGTATTCTCACCATACATGTACAGTATGCTCTCTAAATACAGTATTCTCACCACACTACAGTCCCTGACAAATGCTGGGCAGGTTTTTAGTTTATATTTAGAGGTTTTTCTCAGTTTTTCTCCTGACACTCGAGTTGGGAACCTGCAGACGTAGCAGAACATTTGGAGAGGTGAATTTAGCTCAGCGATGGAGGTTTATCCAATTTCTGCTTTTCCCACAGCAAATGTTTGATACCCCAACTAGGTCCGACTCTCCAGTCAAATACCAGCAGACTAGGTGGTAGAAGATACAATAGGTAGGACTAGGTCCAAGCAGGTGGTTATCCTTGTCAGTTCAAGCTGGAGATGGTTTTGGCATTAAAGTGACAGTCACACAATGTTTCCTTAATCTGCTGTTCGTTTCCAGAGACCTAAATATTTGAATTGGGAAATGAACCCCTGTTCACTTTCAGTTTAAAGGGTTTTGGGGTTAAGCCATGAACATGCAGAATGTGGGTTTTCCCAAGAGTGTGGGGTGTTGGGTAATTATATCATTATTACGTGATGGAACCCAGGAAATGTGGGTATTGCTGAGTAGGTTGGACTGGATGGACATATATCTTTATTATACATCAATACTTTATAATACTATACTGTACCATACAATACTGTCTGGCTGGTGAGATGGGTGGACAGGCCGTCTGGGTGAGCTGGTTGGCAGGCTGTCTGGGTGGTGAGATGGTTGGCAGGCTGTCTGGCTGGTGAGCTGGTTGGCAGGCTGTCTGCTTGGTGAGCTGGTTGGCAGGCTGTCTGGGTGGTGAGATGGTTGGCAGGCTTGTCTGGGTGGTGAGTGAGATGGTTGGCAGGGGTCTGATGGTGAGCTGGTGGCAGGCTGTCGGGTGGTGATAGGTTGGCAGGCTTGTCGGGGTGGTGAGATGGTTGGCAGGCTGTCTGGGTGGTGAGATGGTTGGCAGGCTGTCTGGGTGGTGAGATGGTTGGCAGGCTGTCTGGGTGGTGAGATGGTTGGCAGGCTGTCTGGTGGTGAGATGGTTGGCAGGCTGTCTGGCTGGTGAGCGGTTGGCAGGCTGTCTGGCTGGTGAGCTGGTTGGCAGGCTGTCTGGGTGGTGAGATGGTTGGCAGGCCTTCTGGTGATGAGATGGTTGGCAGGTGTCTGGTGGTGTGGTGGTGGCAGCTGTTGGCTGGTGAGAGCGGTTGGCAGGCTGTCTGCTGGTGAGATGGTTGGCTGGCGGCTGTGGTGGTTGAATGGTTGGCAGGCTGTC